>OVBA01000343.1:0-73110 GCA_900406435.1 Lepidium aucheri
AGAGTATTTTTACGCTTAAGGCAATGCTACTGTGGACTGTAAGCGATTTCCGGACATATGGAAATCTTGTTGGCTGTAGAGTTAAAGGTAAAATGGATAGAGTGTAAACAAAAGAGCACATCCAAAATGTGTGCTTGTTGACTCGTTTGATACTGATGATAGAGTCATTGAAGGATGCCTTATGTCTTCTGATCCTCAAGATTATGTCAATGGCATTCCGTTAGGACCTAACGCTGTTAGAATACTGATAGAAAATTCTACAAAGCCAGATGCATTTCTATGGAGACCTGCGGCCAACATGTTTACTATTGAGCAAGCTGTTGGTGAAATGATTGCATGGCCTGTAAAAAAGTTATTATCTATTAGATGCTACTCCTGAATTTGAAGACATAACATCTCTCGTAAATATATTATGTTTACATACTGTGTGCTTTTCTATAAAGAGAGATACTGATTGTGTAATATACAGGGACAAGAAACTTCAAGTGATAGGTGCAAACTTATGGATTGGAGTGGAGATGGAAACCTTGTTGTTTCTGAAGGGCATTGGTTAACACACAAGAACCAAAAGCAATGGTTAATGGACTACCATTGGGACCAAATGCAGTTAAGGTTTATGTTGATAGTGTGCTGAAACCTGAAACCTTTCTTTGGAGGCCTACTGTAGATGATTGCACGGTTGAGAGTTGTCTTAATTCCTTTGTAGCATGGCCTACAGCAAGTGTGGTATTAGAAACGGCACATGAAACTACAGAGTTTGAAATTCAGGAAAGTAGGTCTCACCGTGAAACTCAGAAGATGGAACAAACATCATCTCCAGTTCGAAAAGCAATAACAACTCCATTAGCACCTGTCAAGAAATCAAAGAAACTGCTGCAGTTACCATCATCACTTGTGCGCAGATCCCTGGTAATAAATTGACCTTCGTCAGTTTATTTTTGGTTTTGAGTGGTCACTTTTATATTTAAAGTTGGACTTATATGCAACACAAAAGGATAGAAGTGAATCAAAAGTGTAAACTTATGGATATAAGCGGGTGAAAGAGGGTAGTTGCAGAAGGACATTGGGCTACAAATAATCCTGAACATAAGGTTCATTTTGTTCCACTTGGACCCAATACAGCCAAGGTTTGGGTGGATCTCGTGAAGATCAAAGATGCTGCTGTTTGGAGGCCTAGTTCTGAAATAGAGTTCATGCAAGATGCACTAGGAACTGCTATAGCATGGCCAGAAGACAAAGTGATTNTGCGGGTGAAAGAGGGTAGTTGCAGAAGGACATTGGGCTACAAATAATCCTGAACATAAGGTTCATTTTGTTCCACTTGGACCCAATACAGCCAAGGTTTGGGTGGATCTCGTGAAGATCAAAGATGCTGCTGTTTGGAGGCCTAGTTCTGAAATAGAGTTCATGCAAGATGCACTAGGAACTGCTATAGCATGGCCAGAAGACAAAGTGATTATGTGTTAAAATCATTTTGCTAGTAAGGTATTGTAAGACTTTAATATTAGGTATTGTAAGACTTTAATATTATAGTCTTTTGGATGGATTGTAGGAAGTTGGAGTATTTTGGTGTGAAAATATGTATGGATTGATGTCTTTAAATTGCTTAAAAATAATGTCACAGTTTCAACGTTTACAACACAAAGTAATGCTATAAAATAATAGTTAAGAACAACAAAATAATGCTACAATATTGTATGCAATTACATAAAGTATACGTTATGAAACGGTAATTTATGGCAACAAAACAATGCTACAGTATAATATTCAATAGCACAAAATAAATGTTACAAAAGAAATATTTAATGACAATGTAATAGAGTTACAATAACATGTGTAGTAGTTTTAAACGTCTGTTATAAAATAATATTTAATGACAAACATATGGTGATATAATAGAGTTGGATATAATAGCAAAGACAAAAAATGGTATAATAGACATGGGACCTATTATAGCTCGGGCAGTAATAGCGTTTACGAATACACCATTAAATGCATATAATAGCGTTAATCATGAGCTAACAATGTCTGTTTTTCTTGTAGTGCATATCTGGCTGACTTCACGCGCCATATCTAGCTGACTTCATGTCATCCTCCTCTATCTCTAAGATTCTCCGAGCACTTAAGCACAAAGTTGATTACCTTGCCTGCAATATTAGAGGGTTTTTTAGGTGTCATGCTTTTGTGAATAATGTTCCTTTTCTTTAGACTCTTATTTTGATTATGAGTAAAGTTGACAAAAAAAGAGTTGTCGTACGCTTAGCCTTTTAACCTTTAAGTTATTTTCAATTACACTTTTTGCCATCTCGTTTAGTAAAAAACGTGACTTGTGTGTAAAGGGTATTTTTGTAAGGTTTTTATCCACAGTTTTCCTTTTAATTAAGCGATCCTTTATTATTTCTCTACAGGTTTGAAGGTTGAACTTTCATCTACAAACTTCACGATTTGAAGGATGATCTTTCATTTACATCTTAATGATGATTTGAAATTTTGGAGTTTTTCGATAAGATTTCCATCTCGAGTTTTGAGTAGGAGAACAATGGCAGTTTAAAGATCATGCATTTGTGTTTTCAGGCAGTTGTGACTATGATGGGAAGCTATCCATGGCGAGCGTGGAGGTGTTTAAAACATAAAGTCAGCTTTACAAATAAAACAATCTGGAGGTCTATTAAGCGGATGATTTTGAGATTGAGGAGAAAGTTGGTCAAACATTATTTCAGCAGCGAGCTCTCCTCTGCGTTACAATATAGGTATTCAAGTAGCACTCCCTTGTGCTAACCCGTGGCACACAATTGCAAAGATAAATCCCTAGGATTATCTTAAATCGGGCCTTTTGTTTATTTTTGCCCCCACTAAATCTATTTTATTTTTCTTTCTAATCCTCTGAGTATAGTCCATTGGACTTTTAGCAATAGTGACATAAAAATCAATAATTATATATGTCATTTATTATTAGGGCTATACATTTTAAATATATGATATTTAAATTAGCTTTCTTCCCGATTATTTAATTATTTTGTATTTGATTTTTTAAATTAGTTTAGGTAATGGTTATGTTAATATAATTGTTACTATCTAAACATAAGAATTTTTTTTTCAAATTAACGATTTTCATTCTCAAATTTTAGATTTTTTTAAACTTAAATATTATTGAATTCACTTTTACCGTTTCTTCTTTAATTTTTATTCCTTAGAAAATCGATAAAAATTTTTAAACAAAATTTAATTACTTTGTAATGCGTGTTAAACCGTTTAAAAAGAACAACAAATGACGGCAAAAAAGAACAACAACTAATTAACTGCTTCAACTACTCACGTACGATCACCTTCCCACTCTCCTATAATTTTTTAAAACATTTACTTTTCATTGTCCTCAACTATTATTTACATGTTTGTCATTTTTAGTCCTCCTCTTTCATTTTGTCTTCGTTGCAGTACTCCTTTCTCTTTGAAAAGAAATCAACTGAAATAGATTATTCCGAAATGGCAATAAAGAGAGTTCTTTCCATGGTGAATCCGAGAATTTAGCTTTGTATGTTCCTTTGGAGTTCACTACTTTTCACTTCTTGAAGCCGTTTAAGTCTGTTTGGACAATTAGGGTTAAGATATTGAGTAGATGAAAACAGTACTCACCAACAGCTGGCGAGTCACTTGAGATGATTCTAGCATATGAACGTGTAAGTCAATTATGGAAAATAGTGTAGGCATACGATAAACTTTGTTTTACGTTTTGTTTACTTTCACAAATAACTCTTTGCTGAAAAATATAATTCAAGAATTGAGGATAAGTGGTATTGTTAAAAAAGAGCATGTTAAAAAGTTTGAGAATGTTATTTAGGTTGGGAGGTGGAAAGTTATTAAACTGTTTTCTCTTAACAAAGACTACGACGTTTACAAACCCTCTCCCAGTCTGTACAAGATTGTATTCCTCTACATGACAATGATTATAGATTGTGACCCTATAAAACAATGCATCATTTGTCAAGTTGGCTAAATTTGATGTTGTTCTGAGTCAAATGATCACTACCAAAGTATAAATAGGTTAGTGTTATTCGAATGTTTTAATTTTTTGGTTATCGTAAAATCCTTATATTTATCATGTGTTATTTAATTTATTTCAATATAGACATACTTGGACAACTTGCGAGTATTGGGGAAATTAAATTTTTGGAGGCTGTAGAAAAGAAACAAAGAAGATCAAATTCAAGTTAAGAGACAATGAGTAAGTATCCTATGTTTTCAAAGCTATACCATTACGCTATTCAATGTTTTACTTACAATTTTTTCCCTTTTGTTTCAAGAAAAATCGTCTTAATTGCACTATATGGGGGAAGTATGCAGATATAATCTACGATGCATACATCAATTTCCATAACGAACATGTCTACTGTCTCATTCAGTTTGCTAAGATCAATATCTGGAAAGGTATTTCTCACTAATCAATAAATTCTTATATACTTTTAGTAATACGAATTCGTTTATTGTGACCTAACATAACTTTTGATTTTTTCTTACGTAACAAACCAATTAAGCATTACCAATGCGTTTGATGTGTCCATAGTAATAACTACTCACAACACCCTGGAATCAAAGTCTTTAAGGTCCTGTTAAGTATTTGTCTTCCATTTTTAATAGAAAATAAAAATCTGTATTTTTCTCATCAAACTTCTTTTTAAATGTCTAGTTGAACGAAGAAACCAATTTGCATTACTCATATGTTTTCGAAGACAAGTAGTAAGCAACTAACAACTGCTAGCAATGATGTAACACTAAAATACCCTAGGAAGACAATTTCTGAACTTCTAGACATGTTTGAGGTATGAATTTATTACTTTTTTTCTATAATGTTTTATTCAGTTGAGACATTGTTTCTCATATATTTTTTTCAGAATCTATGTCTTAGAGTTTGCTCATTGTATGTAGATCAAAATATGGCGTGTTATGTGTACTAACTATGCTATTGACACTGATCAGGGATGGTTCTATTTTCCTTATCAGAAGTGCAACAAAAAAGATTTCAAAGAAACTATCCTTGATTACAATCCGGCCTACACTCATTACAAACCAACGTTTTTCGGCAAGAATTGTTATGAATACTCCAAAGCTGTAACTGCTTTCGAAATGACTGCTTTTTGATTCATTAGGCGTCAAAGTTGTAGACCAGACCACACAATCACTTCTTAGTGGATGCTATGATGAGGTATAGTATTAAATATTTTTTTAAAAATTATATGTACAAACCAAACTATTCAAATCTAATATTACAAACTTTTTGGTATAGATAGAAGACCCTGAAGATATCCCTCACGCGATAAATGCTCTTAGAGGTAAAACTTATATGTTTTTAACTAAGGTGGAGCAAAAAAACGTTAAAAAAGTGAAGATACATTTAAGGTTGCTAAGGTTTGGTATGGTGATAGTATGATTGAACACTTGGACGCTGAAGGGTCAGATCTTTGGTCCATTAATTCAGAGCAGATAAACTACAATGATATCTTACATTTACATTTTACACTTAAATATTGTATTCATACGTTGGCAAATTTTAAGTTTTCTTACTCACACATGTTTTGGATTACTCGCAGCAAGTCCTAAAGTTGACTTGTAGTGGTGAGACATCTGGGTGCACAATCTCAAGTACTAATACTCCTATCCCTAAACTTCAGCAATCATATGCCAGTGCTATAGAAGCTGAGTCATCAAATAACCCAAGAGATGGTAATCAAACGTTTGGTGTTCACATTAACATGTGTGATGCTGAATTAATTGACATTCCTCCAAAGAGAATAAAAGTTGATTGTGACATTAATTTGGCGGCGACCATAAAGACATAACTCAAAGAAAACACACAAAACAAGAAAGTAAAGTATGATCCTGAAAAAGTTAAGAAGGAGAAATGACGAACATCATATTGTTATGTGTGTCGTAGTTTAGGTTTGCTTCTTTAATTGCATTTCCTGCACTAATCTAAATTTTTTTATGCTTCCGTATTACATTGGGTTCCGGATTCATTATTATCCATTTTAGGCTTGCTTATTTTCTTTTCCGTACTTGTTCTACCTTAAGTTTGTTTCTACTTTCAAAAATTAGACTTGGTTGCTCTTTAACGTTGTATTCTGGTTTATCTATCCACCTTTATATAAATTTTATGTACTTCATTTACTTTGTTATTTTCCATGTCATAGCCTAGAAAATTTTGATGCTATTTCATGCTAACTTTGACTTTTTAACGTATATTGCTCTACTAAAAATAGATTTGTTTCTGAATATGTTATTTGATTATTATATTTTTCAAAGATAACCAACTAATGGGAGAAGCATTTAATCATCCTAAACTCTTAAACATATAAGCACAACCGAGAAAGCATGCTCGCTAAGTCTTATTCACAGTCGATGAAATAAAAGATAGCAAATCACCAAAGCAATATCACAAGTTTATATGGAACAACTTAAGAATATGATCTGATATTCAGATGAACTCAATATTTATGTGACGAGTGTTTGTTTCATGTAAAAGATCCAAATATATATGTTGTGGTGTAAGTGCTAAAGTATAAATTCACTGACTCATTTAATATGTATTACAATTAACCATTTATACAGAGGTGAAATATAACATTTGTATGCATAACAAGATAGTGAGAATTAATGATAAACAAGTATTATTTTACTTTAGGTTTGTAGTCTTAGATAATTCTTGCTCAAGCTGTAAAGTCAAACTACTGTTGGGGACTTTATTATTATTATTTGTTGTAATTAACCACTTATTGTTTCATTTTACGTAACATATGATTGTATCATTTAAAAATCTAACCACTTTGTATTTCAAACAATAGTAATTAAGTATAATTCAATGAGATCTAAAAAATTGTTTGGTGAGCAATGTTTAGAAAATATTTTTGCTATTATAATTAAATACAAAACGGTATTTCGTTTATTATATTTAAGAATTCATAATATGAGTTAATAGACTAATGTACATGTACATATTAATTCGCAATGGTGTTTCAGAAATTTATATTCAAAATAAAATATTCTTAATTCACGAGTCAGTAATTATATATGTCGTTAACATTTTTGTTAGGGGCCATGTATATAAGTTCTCAACAAATAGGATAAACACTCTGTTTGGTTCGCCAAATTACACTACAAGCGAGGTGAAAAATGATTGGGGAAGAAGACAAACAAGAAATTGGCTTTGTTTCTCTCTTTAAACAAGAAAACAAGCCTGATTGATATTAACATATCAAAAAATTTTTATGTTGAACTAAGGGATTTGCATAGTTTTTGCTGTAAGAATTAGTATCCATCGCTTAATGAAGCTTTATGTCCAACGAGAGCATCTCAAGTTTTTGTATCAGATCATCCACAAACAGAAATTCAATATGGGTGGAATCATATCACGTCGTTGACCTCTCGAAGAAAGTGATTACAAACTTATCCATTCCACATTCATCAATGATATTCAACATGCTCAATGATCATCGTACTATTAATTTGGAATGTCCTTCTTTGAAAACTACATAGATGTCATCTCCTATGGTTCCCACCAACACATCTACTTCAATACCTTCACACTTGAAGTACAAGGATGTGGTTACAGATTTCCAAACTGTGTCGTTGTGTCATGACTTCAGGTAAATTCTCTTCAACGTTCCATTTATATGTGTGTTTATTTTGATTGACAAAATCATTGTTTTTGCGCAGGTGGAGATCACAGTGTTGACGATCAAGAGGAGGATTAGTTTGCTGAGTTTCTTGCAAACTAGAATAGTGAAATTTATTGTGTCTTTGTTATGTTGCTTTGCTTTGACTTGGTTTCTTGTAGTTGCTTTTTATAGGAAACTATTTGTTTTGCGTAAGATTGCAGTTCTGCAAAAACTGAACAATGTTTATTTGATGAATATTTTGCGATTAAACTATGTAACTATAATAAAAATTATTAGGCTTAATATTGAAGATATATGTTTGTTGTTCTATATAACAAATGTACCAAAAATTAAAAATTTATTAACTACCCTTTGGCAACGTAATTAACATTGATATAACACAAAATAGGCGTCATATAAAGCAAATATATAGTTTATTATGTAAACTCAGCTTGAATTTGCTAAGGATTGTTTTATGTAAAAAATAAAAAAATACAATCAAAAACATGATTTACCCCATACTCGACCTAATATGTACACTAAATATCAGAAACATACTATCAAGCGACGATCAATTTCTTTCCAGACATTTCTTATAATTACAACCCCATATTGGACCTACTATCCAAACATAATATAATATTCAACAATCTCTTGAACAATCTCTTGAATCTTCCAATTATCATCGTTTTAGAAAAAGTCTAACAATTATTAAAAAAAACTAAATTTCACTGAATATATAAAAACCATGGTAATCGTAATTATTATTATAAAGTTTTAGTTTGATTACTGTAGTTATACTTTTGTTTAACCAAACAAAGGTATTGTTTTTTTTTGGCAGTCCTATGTTAGGTTTTTTTATTAGTTTTTGGTTTAGTTTTCAGATTTTGGTTTGAGATTTTATTTTTAGATTTTGCATTTTGGTTTAAGATTGTATATATTTGTTTTTATTTTTAAAAACTGAAAATTAGCCTTTTGGTTTTGAAAAAATAAACTTTAATTTCCTAAAAACTAGTTTTTTTTTAGATTTTAGATAATCAAAAACACAGTTTGAGATTTTTGAAATTTTTTTTTTAATCTCAAAAGTGCTTATACCATTCAGATTTTTGATCTTTTTTCTTATTATTAGGAATTGCAAATATTCTTTTCCTAGTTATTAACCTTTGAATGTAATTTTTTTGTTTACAGTTACATATCAAACTTTACAGATTTTAGATAAAATTCTAATAATTGAAAAAAACTACAAAGAAATAGTAAAATTTAGTTTTGAAAAAAAAAGTTATCAAACTTTCTGATTAATTAATTATTGAGTTATTTACAGAAAAATCATCAAAAATTATTGTTCTTATGAATATAGGTATTGGAAGGTACTTTTTACGAAAAAGAAGAACTCATTTTTGGGTAAAAAGACGTTATTGTCCCTTCTTCTCTTTGTCGTCTTGTTTTCCTTCTTAGGGTTTGTTTTTTCTTTTTTCGCATATGAGAGATGGAGATCAGATTTTTTATATTGACGAAATGCTTATTGTAAAAGCCATATTTGTCTCAAAATCAAGGTAGACTTCATAATAAACTGATGATCCAAACGTGGAGTTGCTAGAAACCAAAGACGACAGCGTTCAAGGTAGAATTGTCTTCTCATAATTCTAATAAAGATGGAAGGTTAGAGAAGCGAAGGTCTATAAATCTTGATGATGTTGAGAATGGGAAATGTGCAGCTGTTGGTAGGATGCACACAAAGCCAAAAACAAGTTGATGTTTGTGTGTTGCATGTTGCAGGCGAAATTCCTCTTAATCGGGATCTATGGAGGGAGGTTCTGAAAAAGATGATAATGGAATTCTCGTTTGATTGGAAGGTTAATTTGATTTCAGGGTTTGTGATGTACTTATTTCTGTGGTTATAGTTTTAGTCTCACTAGTGGATCATTAGTTCGTTTGTCATATAATCTACTTTCCCCATGTCGAAAACATGAAGGAAACACAACACCGATAGTATCAGCTTACAGTTCTCAAAGTGACAAATTGGAAATCTTCAAAAGGCTAATTCTGGTGTGAGGGAGGTCAAGTGAGATCTTTGTAGTTGTAAGTAAGCTCTCTCTAGTTACACATATAGTTGTTCTTTTCTGAGTTTATAGGAATTCTATATTCTTTGTTAATTCTCTGACGCCTATGTTTTTTTCTTTTAAATACGTTTGAATTTAAAAATTTTGTCTATTATGTTCTTTGTGCACTTGTTCGTTTGGTTTTACTACGTTCTTAGGATTCAGTTTTGTTTCTTATTCCCTTTTTTCTGTAAAAAATTTCATTGTTTTTCTTGATTTCAAATTCTCTTATTTGTCAGTCATTGTAGCAGCCTAGCTAGTTGCTTAGCATTTTGCTTTGTCATTTACATTTGTTTATTTTTGTTCACTAATTTTGATTGTTCTCCACTTGTGCGTTTGGGTTCAGCTATGTTGGTGATGGTTTACGTTTTCTTCTTATTTCTCATATTTTGTAATTGATTCTATACTTTTTTTAGCTTTTACATTAATGGTAGCTCATGGTTTACCACTCTGTTGTGATAATCTTGCTTATTGTTGTTTTGCTACGTTTTTAGCTTTTGTTTCTTTCGGATCAGTGGGAAAACAAAAGCAGAAAAATATTCATATAGGTGAAATCTTTCTTCCACTCTTAATTTTCACCTGCAATCTAGTTTGTCTGTTTGGTTTCACTTATCTTGCTTAGCGCTTCATTTTTCTATGTATTTGTTTTTCCATATTACTTTTTTAGTTGTTTTAAAAACTTCATCTTCGAAATGATCATTGCACATGGAATACAATCTTGTTTCTAACAAATGAGACATTGTTTACCATTATATTGTTTTCTCGTCTAATAAATTATTTCATACGTACTCTTCTTTGCCATTAGCATCGTGTTCTTTTGTTTGTGCCCGCCTATTTCTTACAGTTCATATATGTTTGGCTATGTCTAATCACTTGTTGTTTTTGGTTTACCATTTTTGTTTACGTTTTAGTTTATCTCATATTTCCTTGTATTTTAAAAGAAATTCATCAGATATAATGAACTGCAATTGATGTGGTATGCTTTTATTAATTATTATATCTTTTTTTCTTGATTGTTTTCAATAATTTGTATCATTTGTTGCTCAACAAGTTATAGCTTATATTAATCATTGTTTGTTTGGGGTTTACTTTCTCTTCTTCTTCTTATCTGTCCTCTGTTGTGAATCTCGTCATTGTTTAGTAATCTTTATGTTCTTTGCCTTTTTTATCATAGCAATGGTTTAGTATTATGTTGTTTAATTTTGCTTTGGATGATTATTTTTTTCTTATGTCTATAATACACATGTTTTGCCATCATATTAGATTAAGATTCATTTTCACATTACCAGAAGCTGTGGAGAAGTTAAAGAAAGTGCAGAAAACTCAGAAGAATGTCTGAATAAATTTGAAAGTGTTGCAGATAATTTGGAAGATGATATGGAGAGCTACGAAGCGATTTAAAAAGAAAACTTATTCTTATATTTGAAGAATTTCTTTTTATCTATAGTTCTATATGATCCATTATCAATATCAAAAAAAAATAATTATCGTTTATGTATGTGGCATTTGGCAAAGCACTATCCACACTAAAATCAATTTTATTTCAGTTTGCACGTGACTTTAGGCTTCATTTAGAAAGAGTAAAATTGTCTGAAATTAGTATAATTTTTTTACAAAAAGTCTCAATACCTATTTTAAATTTTTTGATAGGCATTGTGCCTCTTTTCATAAAACTCTTAATTACTTAGTATCTCTTGCAGGTATAGACTATTTATATAAGCATTTCAAATATACCAAGAATTTGTCAAGTGACCATTTAAAGGTTCCTTGGACTTTGGATATCCATAATATTTTATTGGGCCAATTGTTAGAAAAGAGAACAATATATGGGGTGAAAATTAGAAATTTCCACCATTAGCGTGCTTAACACTTTTAAAAAAGAAAGTTATTCTCTTAATGATTTTACAAATTTTATAAAAAGTTTTAGAAGTCTCTTAATGATTTGAGGATAGAAACAATCCAAATACGACAGAAGAAAGTGAAATTACTTTCGAGCAAAAAGTGGGAACTTTAAGGCGAACTCTGTAAGATTAGATTGGATCCACCATTGAAGCTACTTGTCTCTCTCAAAGACTTGTGTGATTCCTCATTTCGTTGCCTCTTCTTCGCACTCTTCGATAAGTTTAAGGTAGCCAAATTTCTTCTCTATTGGTAGTCCCCTTCGATCGAAGTGGGTTACAGCGAATGTGTGGAGATTCAGTCTCGAATCGTTGTTCTTTTTCGATTTTGGGTGAGTCTTTTGTTTGATTAATCGAAGATGTTCTGGGATCATTTTGGGGAAAAGAAAGAAACTAACTGGAATGCTCATAGATTTGTCAGAAACTGGTTTTATACTAATTCTGGGTTTGAGTATTGCAGTAGGGTTTTCTTAATTGGATTTTTTTTGTCTTAATCTAGAAGTCACTAAATGGCGTTATTTTATTTTGGCCAGTCTCTGAGGAAATTTACGTGACGTGATTGAATCTCCTTTCTTTATAAAAGACGACCACCAACCTTAGATTTAAAAGCTATTTCATAAGCGGTGAGAAAATTCAACATCTCTCCTAGATTAGTTTTCGTCTTGTTTTTACGAATTAGGTAAATGTATTGCTTCTTCTTTCGATCTAGTGTCAGAATCTTGAACAAAGGTCCTGCATTTTTTTCTGGGATACAATGAATATACTCTGAAGCCCAAATCTTTTTACTGCAGGTACTGAATTGACCTGAGTGGGTTTGATTTCGTTTTAAGTTTGATGGGGACAGGGAACTCAAAGGAAAATTGGAGACAGGAGTCTCCATCATCGTTTAGGTCAGCTTCAGCTTCTTCACCATCTTCATCTTCATGGGCTTCTCAACAAAGCTATCCTCAATATGGTGCAGAAAGCTATAACTATCCTCCTCCACCTCCATATGCTCCTCCTCCCGAGTATGCGCAACCTCCTCCACCTGTATATAATTCTCAGCCTTTTTCTGCACCGCCTTCTCAAAGTCATGGCAGTGATAAGAAGAGGTTGGAGCGGAAATATTCAAGAATTTCTGACGATTTCTCTTCTTTGGAGCAGGTGAGCTAAATCTCTAGTTGTTGTTTTTCTGCAGAGCTATAATCTAGTTTGTTTCATTGATTATTACAAAACTTGAAAACCGTAGATTCTCAGTAAGGTTCACGCAATTTCTTTTTATCTTGTTTAGGTGACAGAGGCTCTTGCACGTGCTGGTTTAGAATCTTCAAATCTCATCGTTGGTATTGATTTCACTAAGAGCAACGAATGGACAGGTTGGTGAGCTACAGGATTCTGTCTTTGATGGAAAGCATCTGTACGTTTTGCACTCAAAAACACCTTTCTGTTGTTGTTGATGGTGATAGGGGCCAGGTCTTTCAATAGGAAAAGCTTACACTTCATCGGTAGTAGTCCCAATCCTTATGAACAAGCGATCACTATCATAGGAAGAACTTTGGCTGCCTTCGACGAGGACAACTTGATTCCATGTTATGGTTTTGGAGATGCATCAACACATGATCAAGATGTGTTTAGTTTCAATCCAGAGGATAGATTCTGTAATGGATTTGAGGAAGTACTTGGTCGGTATAAAGATATCGTCCCTCAGCTTAAGCTTGCAGGTTTATTTATTTCACTAATTTGGCTGCAATTTCATGGAACGATAGCATAAATTCTTAAATTTGGACATGTTTTATATTTTCCAGGCCCAACCTCGTTTGCCCCAATCATTGATATGGCCATGACTATTGTTGAGCAGAGTGGTGGCCAATATCACGTTTTAGTGATAATAGCAGATGGGCAGGTACTAATAATACCAGTATGATCCGATGTTTTTGTATCAAGAGAAGAAACCTCAATTGACTGTATCAGGTTACACGAAGTGTTGACACGGAAAATGGACAGTTAAGCCCGCAAGAACAGAAGACTGTGGAGGCTATCGTGCAAGCAAGGTTGGAATATTATGTAATCTTTTCATTTGGTTTTTTTTTTTTTTCCACTGAAGTGATCTCTCTTTGCGGCTGATTATTTCTTTTTTTTTTGGTGATTTCGTTTCTTTCTGTACGACAGTAAGCTTCCTCTATCAATTGTCTTGGTTGGGGTCGGGGATGGACCTTGGGACATGATGAGGGAATTTGATGATAATATCCCCTCCCGAGCTTTCGATAACTTCCAAGTAAGCTTCTATGAGCTAATAACATTAAAATTTGGGATTTTGATCTGATTTTGTGTTTCTAGTTCGTGAACTTTACAGAGATCATGTCAAAGAACAAAGCTCAGTCCTTGAAGGAAGCAGAGTTTGCCCTTTCTGCTCTCATGGAGATTCCACAACAATACAAGGCAACATTAGAGCTTAACCTTTTAGGGTATATCCCCAAACATAAAATTTTCATCATTTTGGCTTTCCTCTTTCCCCGTTAGTTGTCAACTTTTTCTTGCCCTTTTGACTTGTTCCGCAGAAGAAGAAATGGGAATATCCCAGAAAGATTCCCTCTTCCGCCTCCGATGCATGGTAGATCAACATCCTACAACAGGCCAAAGGCTTCCCGTGTTCCAAGTTTTAAACCGAGTGTTCCTCCTTATCCAACTGAAAGCTATCCCGTAAGGTCTAGTCCTGCGCCACCCGCTAGTACCTCTGCTTCCGATAACCAGGTACGTCTAAAATCAGAAAGATACTTCGAAATCAGTCTGAAGTGTTATTTAAAAGGGCTTAAACTTCATGTTCGTGGTTTTTTGAAACAGCTATGTCCAATTTGTCTATGTAACCCGAAAGACATGGCCTTTGGTTGTGGCCATCAGGTAAAATCCAACAAACAGAAACGTGTTCCATATTATCATTCTACTTAATTGAGCGAAAACATTAAACTAACAGTTTTCGTTTTGATACAAGACTTGTTGCGAGTGTGGACCAGATCTTGAAATGTGTCCGATTTGCCGTGCACCGATCCAGACAAGAATAAAGCTCTACTAACAAGTAGACCAGATCTTGTTCATCTTCTTACAAGTTCAATGAGTTTGATTCGAATGACTGAGATATGTCTCCGAGAAAGATGGGATCTTTGTGTAAAAAGTATGTGTTGGTTTGTTCTTTAATTCACTTCCTAACTTGATCTTGTTTTAAAATATTTATTTGGACTTGTGTGTTTCATCTTTGATTGGAACAAAAATACAGGTATCCATGTCTTTATTTTGATGCTTTTTGGTTCTAATAAATTTGATTCACACAATGAATGGTTGTATATAATTTGAGAAAAAAACAGAACACCTACTTTTGTCTTTCATATAATGTGCCTCCGTGTTAGCTATTACAAATCACATGTTGTCCTAACAGAAGAGGCGTGATTAGATTGTTATAAAAAGCAGTCCAACCAACCTTGTACTCTCGTCTCACTTTTGTAATAAAATGAGAAATAATTTGTGTTTTATTATGTGATATACTATAAGTTTGTGAAGCATTATTAAGTTCTTGATAGTAATAGAAAAGCGATTTAATGCTGAGAATATAAAAATTATACTACAAGCAAAAACAAAATAGGGGGTGGTATCAGTAAGTATCACATTAAATTCACGTACAGACACCTAACTACTTCAAATAAATCGACCTACCAACCATATAACCATTGAAACATCAACAGCAAATAACAGAGCACTCATATAATTCATAAAAGATACATTTCTCAAAAGTATATTGAAGATCAATCTCCATGGCTTCCTCTCCCAAACTTATCCATCTTCCTTACAAAAGGCTTTCTCTAGAAGATGATGATGATAATGTCTTCAGCGAAACAATAAGAAGATCGTCATCATATTCGTACAGGTTTTGATATTTTAACCAAAGTATACACAATCACATCTCCTGTCATTATATATAAAGGTTTAATCCAGGTCAAATAGAAACAGGTTCAAGAGAGTAGTGGTTTCAGTAGGAGGAGGAGGAAGAAGGAGAAGAAGAAGGAGAAGGGTTGGAGTTAAGATCAGAAGACTTAGAGGATTTGTGAGGAAGAGAGCCAATACTGTTAAAATTGGTATATTGAAATTATTGAAGAGATTGAAAGAGAGTCAATCGCACTTTGGTGATCTCTTTGCTGGTAATTACCTTTTCATGCAAGTTAATCCTTCTTCCCTAAATACCAAGTACATCTTCCACAAATCTTTTCAATCCCCAAATCGCAACTTATCTCTTCCAAGAGTTTTTATGTAAAGACGGACCACCAATCGATATCAATATATAGATAAACATTATTTTATCATTCCATTTCGTGTCTCCTTCCTTTGTAATCTATCTATGCACCAATCACATAGTTATGTGTATGGTTTGTCACTTTTGCACAACATACAATTTATAATACTTTTTATATCATGTTTTAACTTACACTTCTTTTTCTCTAACAATCCAGTTATTTGACAACACTCCATAACCATACTCAAACTCTAAACTCAAACCATATAACTTTATCATCTTCAATTAGACAACTTTCTATAAAGTTACCAATTGACGAAAATAATGTTTTTCTAACTTATACTCTCTTGTTATGGATAGCAAACATTAATTATATTGTTGTATTCATACAAGTAGATAGAACTGAGTTTTATTTTTGTCACAAATACATAGGACTTAGTTATTTTAATATTTTTAATAAATTTTTCGAAAATTTCAATTATCATGACCATAACCATAAAAATAAAAATAAAATACGCCAGCTAAATATCCAAAAACAAATAGTCATTTACTTAAGAATTCCAATACGAAACAAATTTAAATGCATAAACCCAATGAGTGGAGAGATATTAATTGTTGTTGATCACTGCCTCAATTATTAAAAAAAAAGCTAAATAAAATTCCATGTAAGATGGGTTCCTTAATCCTTAATTAAAAAGCTAATCTTGAAGGAGTTAAGTAGTTGGTTCAATCTCCAAAAGCATGCCTCTCTTGAACTCCACGTAAGGATGAGCAATTGGCATTTCATCAGACTTTATCTTCCACCTAACCATTATATATATATAATCTTCGTTAAGCATATAATTAAAGGCGTAATTAGTAAAAGTGTCAAAACTGAACCAAGTTACTATTTAACATTAGCATCAAATCTTATTCCACAGTAAAAAAAATCACAAGAAAACTAAATTCTTATAATGATAAGAAGGAAATGAAAAACAATTAATAAGGACGTTGGTTGATTCTACCGAATCCATAAATTAAGCTAATTAAGTAGTCAATTAAATTAAATTAAATTAAATTAAATTAAATTAAATTAAATTAAGAGAGTGATTAATTAAAAGCCGAACCTATAAGAGAGGACAAGATGATGAAGGAAGAAAGCTACTTGGAGTTTGCCAAGTTCACCACCAGGACATACCCTTACTCCTCCTCCAAACGCCGTCGTTTTCTTGTTCATCTTTGCTTTTTCCTTTTTAATTTTTAATTTTTAATTAATTCAAAAATTTGAATGTAATTCAGTTTTTGTTTTGGATAATACTATTTGAATAAAAAAATAACGTATTATACTTACAGTCCATCTCATGGGATTAAATTCGAAAGGATTTTCATGAAGAGATGGATCAAGATGTGCTGCTGTGAATATAGGAAACACTTTCCATCCTTTTGGAATCACATATTCTGCAATCCAACATATTAGTTCTTTATCATAACATTTTCAATCTTAAATTTAACAGTTTATTAAAAAGATGAAAAGAATATATAAATTAACCTTTGAATTGAATATCACGGGTAGCTTTTCTATGTACCATCTTTACGATATTCCCACATCGTAGTGTCTCAGACATCACCTGTAAATTAAATTTTATTATGATTATCAATCATATAGCTGATGAGATGGTTTAATGAGTCATACACATTGAGTGAATTCCATCTTCTGAAAATCTTCCCAGTTTAAGACTTCGCCTTTTCCTTTATTGGCTCTTATGCCTTCATGTTCTTCCTATACACATTAATTCACATGGATGAGTACATGCATGCTGATTGATAGATAAATAATTAAATGGAGATCATATAGGACCTTGAATTTGTAAAGAAGATGAGGAGACTTAG
The DNA here is from genome assembly GCA_900406435.1 of Lepidium aucheri. Lineage (NCBI taxonomy): Eukaryota > Viridiplantae > Streptophyta > Magnoliopsida > Brassicales > Brassicaceae > Lepidium > Lepidium aucheri. Next base: position 17,774 of record OVBA01000343.1, read on the forward strand.
TAAGAAAGTAGACGACCAAGGAAAGAAGAGTAGCACTTGTTTCAAATCCACCAAGCAAAGTGTCCAAAACTATGCTCACTTTCTCTTCATAATTTAGATCTTCCTTTGATATTATCACATCTAGATAATCCTCTTCTCTCTTCTCTTTCTTTATTTCTTTTTCTTCAACCTTTCTTTCCTTTATCATTCTCATTACCCTCGCCGACAATCTCTTCCTAGCCTGCCAAACATTACAAAATTGTTTTTTTTTTTAATTAAACAAACTAGCAGTTTATATTTTGTGTTTGCATATATAAGTAAACGTGTCTGCATGCATGTAAACCTTATGAGAAAGCTTGGCCTACTGAAGTTAACGAATACTTTCACGTTGAACTCTAGTAAAAAGTGTTTCAAAACTCTTTGAAAATTAAAGCCCAACTAATCTTCTAGATAGATAACAATTGACGACTATGCTTCCATATTTTCTAGTGAGATCTAAGACATGATTCTCTATTTGTCTCGTCAAACAAAAACAACATAATTTCCAACGGAAATTGTATTCGGAAATAAGGTCTACATTATTTCCCAAGCCCCCTCGTTAAGAAATTAACTTTTATCGTCTATATTACAGAATTAATGCATCGAACAGGATGAGATCTAACCTTAATTGCGTTAGAATAAGCCGTTCCTGGGAGAGGTATTGGTAACGAAATAAAGCCTTTCATATAAGTTAAGAAATCTTGCAATACGTAACGTCTTGCTGGGTCTTCTGCCTTGATGCTCAACAGTTGGTTTACCATAACACTCAAAGTAAACTGTATATATGATTTATAAATATGAGTATTAACCAAAGATTTGAAAGTATTCGATGATTAGTATAAGTTAAAATTAATTTACCATTTTAACTTCTTTATGGAATTCGATATGACTGTGATTTTTCCATGACTTCAGCATCGAGATAGAGAAGTTCTCTGCACAGACAAGAAATTCTGGTTTCGACTTTGTGAGATTAATGAAGCTAATAATAACATTTTTGAGTTTCCTGTGAATTTCTCCGGTGGCTAAGAGGAGTGAATATTTGCCAAGAATGTCATGCATCGCTTTTGGATAATCTGATGTAAAGAACTTCCCTTCATTTTGAAGTATGAACATGTTGAGCTCATGATCACATGACACTATGGCTTTCCCACCACATAGATTTGACTTGAACACTTTGCCATACCTGACATAAACATTCACATTTTCATCAAATTCTTTTCTCAACGTAAAAGATCTTATGCATAATCCAAATCCCTAATTCAATAAAGCGAGATTACGCAATTTTCTGAAATCGAACTAAGAAAAATTGCAGAAATTGATATTTAGCCACCTCAAGAATGATATTTTCCGTTTTCATACAAAATAATGATAAAATTATATATGACTGAGGAATCAGGTTGCTTGGTTAATAATTACTGTAAAACACGTTGTTGTAAGAAGGTGCCAATGGAATCTGCTCGATGAGGTTTGAAGAAAGAAAGAGTTTCTCCAATGAAAGGCAATCCCATGCTACCATTCACCAATAAGTTGTGATCTTTTCTTTCATTTTCTTTAGATATTGAAAGATAAAAGATCAAAAATGAGACAAAGACAAATCCTAACGACAAGAAGATGGATAAGCCCACCATTGTCTTTCGAATTGGATTAAGATTTTTTGTTTGTTTTCTGAGTATTGTCGTATAATGTTTTCTTCTTCATATATATATATATATAATTTATAAACAAAAACAGGAAAATCTAGAATATGTAGTAGGTCCGGTAAGCTAAAACATTAAGTTACTTTATGTGTTGAAATAAGAAGAGAAACCAACAATATATCATTTTTTGTGTTTACTTCAAAGGAAACGTATCATATTGTATCCAAGGAAATATGTGGATTCATGTAACATTTAATTTTTCAAGATTACACAATTGGAATACAAACACTATTAATAGAAATATAACATTTAATAGATATATAATATAGAGAAATTTTGAGTATTACTCTTTTCAGTGTACCTCTTTTCAAAAATGCCCCTACAAATTTAATTTTTCAAAATATGCCCCTCTAATTTTCTTAATCCATTTTTACCTTCCTTCAGTTTTGTGTTGATTTTCTGATTCAGTGATTCATCAATTCATCGATTTTTGAAATATCGATTCCATTTTCTTTCCAAATCCAACCATTTGCAATTAAAGTTTCACCAAAATCAAAAGAAATCTCTGCGATTTTTGTTTTTAGATCTGAGTTTTTCAGGGTTGCTACTTTGAATTTTAGATATGCGATTATTAGGTTTAGGTTTGAGATTTTAGCTATATGATTACTCGTTCTCCTATTTGCACAATCTATTATGCTATTTGGATATATAGATTCATTTGTTTTTTTTATCGCGATTCAGAGAATTCATTTTTCGTGTTCTTCATCTTCTTTGTGTTCTTCGTCTTTTTCGTGTTCTTCGTGTTGTTCATGTTCTTCGTGTTCTTCATGTTTCTTAGATTTTTATAAGTTTGCTTATAAATTCTTATAAATTTTTTTAGCTTTCTCTTTTTAATCATTGTTTTTGTTCCGATATATCTATGTTATATTTCTTTATAAGGTTTTATAAGTTCTCTTATAAAAAATTACGTAAAATATATGTAGTTACGTTACATTTTGATAAGCTATCTTATAAATGTTTGTAGGTATGTTTTGGTAAGATATCTTATAAATGCTTTTAAAAATTGTCTTTACAACCCTAATTATAATTTTCTCTTCTTTTTCCCCTTTAGTGCATTTCGATATTCTGCTTTTTTCTTTCTCAGATTTCGATTTTGTTTTTAGTAATCTCTGTTTTGTTTTGCTATTTGATTATCACTTTTATCCTTTTCTCATATTGGTCTTTCTAATCCAAAATTTATGTTCTTTTCCTATCCTTGATTCTTGCTAAATTTACATTTTTCCCCCAGGTTCTAATGATTGAGCTTTACCGTGTGTCTGGTTTGTGGAAATTTATAAACTCCATTCATTGGGAGTTTGAATTTGACAATGTTAAAGGAGCTTCTCTTTCTGTAGTTCATGAAGATATAAGTTTCTACAATCTAGTATCTATCATTTTAGAAGATTTTGGACTAGACTCTGCTTTAACTAGTGTCAAACTTAGTTATTGTCTGCCTCCTAATCTATTTTCTGCACCAAAAGAGCTTCCTCCACTTTTCATTCGGAATGATAGACAAGTCAAAGATTTTATTAATAAGTTTTTGGAGAGCGACAGAGTTATTCAACTATGCGTGACAGTTTCTGAGGTATTTTTAGTTGAATAATTTGTGTCTGTTAAGTTATTGTTGAATATGATTGTGTAGAACCATTTGATTGCAAAATTGGTTAACTTTTCTTCTGTACCTGTACCTTTATGTTTAGTAAATTACTCTTTGTTTTATAAATTTGATAGGAACAAACTAGTTTGGTGCCAAAGGTTTGCAGAATTAACAGTAGAATCATTGTTCTTGGTTCCAACATTCCAGTTGTTGCTGTCTTGATAGATAATGATATTCAAGAGGTATTATCATTTCTGTAATTCATATTTATATGATTTTATAAGTTAGTTTATAAACTTTTGTAATGTAGGTGGCATCAACTTCAAATATCAACAATCCATCAACATCTGCGACATCATCATACACTAATACGGGTGGAAAAAGCCTATCTAGAGTTTCAGCTTCTCATTGTGATACATCAGATTATTCAAATTCATTTGTCAACCAGATTAACTTTCACACCCCGGAATGATATTTAGAGATAAGAATGTGTTGATAAGAGTTTTGAAGATTTTTTCTAGGAAGAACGGATTTGAGTTTCGAACTCAAAAAATAAACTTGCAGTAGTATGTTGTACATTGCATAGATAAGAACTGTTTATGGATGTTGGGTGCTACCAATTCTGATGGCTATGGTTCTTTTATTATTCGGACCTATGTGGGTGAACATACATGTGATTCATCGTTGAGAAATGCTGATCATCGTCAAGCTAGTGCAAAAACGTGAGGTCATATGGTTAGTAATCATTTTGATGGAGGGAAGGTTCTACTGAAACCTAAGAAATTGATAAATTTTTTTAGGTCTAATCATGGTATTACCGTTACATATTCGAAGGCTCGGAGAGCTTCAAAATATGCAGCTGAAATTGCTAGGGATTCACCTTCATATGCTAAAACTCAATAATCCTGGGTCAGTTAGTTTCATTGAAGTTGATCGTGATAATAAGTTCAAATATGCATTTTTGGCATTTGATGCATCCATTAGATGATTCAGATTGATGAGAAAAGTTATTTGTATTGATGGGTCCTTTCTAAAATCAAAGTTCAAAGAAACTTTGCTTGGTGCTTCAGCCCAAGATGGTAATTTCCAACAATTTCCAATTACATTTGCTGTTGTGGATTCAGAAAATGATTCATCTTGGGAATGGTTTTTGAGATGTTTACTGTCATTCATTCTTGATGCTAGTGATTTGGTTTTCGTGTCTGACCGTGCTCCATCCATTGCAAATGCATTGTCTAAAAACTATCCGGAAGCTCATCATGGTTTTTTTGTACTTTTCATTTGCAAAAGAATATAGAGACCCGGTTTAGAAGTTGCCTACTTATCCCAGTGGTCAATGCAGCAGCTAGAGCTTATACGATCCAAGAGTTTGATAGTCTGTTCAAAGATATTTTAGAGGCTGATTCAAAACTTGCAGAGTATTTAGTGCAACCTGATATTAGAAAATGGTCACATACTTATGCACCTGCTAATAGGTTCAATATTATGACCTCCAATCTTGCTGAATTTTGAATTCAATGTTGAAAGAGTCTCGTGAATATCCCATTACATGCCTCTTTGACACAATCAGGTCAATTATGATGAAATGGTTTTATGAGCGCCATCAGAAGAGTTGTCGTCATCTACATCCTATCACCGTCAATGTTGGAAAGAAGATGGTGCAATGTTATAACGAATCATCCCGTTTTTTTTGAAGTCTCTCCAATCAGTTCATTGGACTTTGAGGTTAAATGAAATAGGATGACACATGTTCTGAGTTTGGGTTCAAGGCAGTGTACTTGTCATGCTTTCCTCATAGATAAATTCCCCTGTTCACATGCTATTGCTGCTTGCAAACATGTTAATCTCAATGAAAATAACTACATGGATAATCTTTACTCCACTGAAAGTTTTGTAGCATAAATAATTGATTTATCTTATTCTTGTCTATGTTAGTGTTTTTGAAGTATTTGTAAATATGCATTTTTAAGTTTTCTGATTTTTTTTCCAGGTGGACACTTGCCTACTCAGAGACTATTCATCCCGTTGGTGATATTGTTTCTTGGGATATTCCACCAGAAATTAATTGATTTGTATGTCTACCACCATATACTCGCATGCCTAGTGGCAGACCCAAGAAAAGAAGAATTCTTTCTACTTGGGAGTTAAGGAAGTCAAGATCTTATAAATGTGGAAGGTGTGGTTAGGTTGGACATAACAAATCAAGTTGTGTAACTCCTATCGAGTATCTTTTTCCTGTCTGTAGTTGTCTTTCCTAAGTTTTTGTGATTGTAATCAGATTTTATAAGTAGACTTATAAATCTTTATGAAAGACTTTATAAGACGTTGTAACAATTATAATTTTTATATGTCATCTTATAAATTTATATGTAGGCTTATAAAATCTCTAATGAGAAATTTTCAAGTATAATTTTCATGCCTTTATAAATCATCTTATAAACCTCCCGAGAACAAATTTTGTAAGTTTATATACGACTCTATGAATCATCTTTTTTTCTATCAATAGGTGTCTTTCCTATGTTTTTGAGATTGTTATCTGATTTTATAAGTAGACTTATAAATCTTTATGAAAGACTTTATAAGGCATTGTAACAATTATAATTTTTATACGCCATCTCATAAACTTATAAGTAGGCTTCTAAATCTCTAAAGAGAAATTTAAAAGTATAATTTACATGTCTTTATAAATCATCTTATAAACCTTCTGAGGACAAATTTTGTAAGTTTATATACAAATCTATGAATTATATTTTTTCTGTTTGTAGGTGTCTTTCCTATGAGATTGTTATCAGATTTTATAAGTAGACATATAAATCTTTATGAAAGACTTTATAAGGGGTTGTAACAATTATTATTTTTATATGTCATCTTCTAAATTTATAACTAGGATTTTTTTTAACTCATTAACCTTTATAAAAAGTATAAAAGACCAGAATCATACATCAAGTTCTTAACAACTAGCCCGGCCCAAAAGCAGGCACATAACCTCAAAAGAAAGCAGAAACATAAACTGAAATAGAAACATACTAGTTATAAGCTTTAAATCTTTTATAAGAAGGCTTATAAATCTTTAAAAAAAACTTTATGCGGTGTTGTAACGAGTATAATTTTTATTAGTCATCTTAAAATTTATAAGTAGGCTTATAACAACTACTTATAAGATTTAAATCATTTTATTCCTTGCCATTTTAGTATTTTTTGTTTGATTTTATACAGGTTTATTTGGTTCCGTATAAAAATTATAAAAACACAGAGTTTTATAAGAAATTTTATATAGATTTTTGAACACCAATTAAAAACCAAGTTTGGATATTTTCTGTCTCTAATATTTTGTTTTGGTTTTACACAATTCACAAGATTTCTTACAAAATTTTTTAAACAAATCAGTGTGAAGAAGTAAATATATTTAGTGGGTTACTTAGTGACTTAGTTGGTTACAACTAAATTAAGTGTAGTGACTTAGTGTATTAAAACCGAGTAGAAGTGTAGTGATTTAGTGGGTTAACAGTGAAAAGCTATTAAGTATATATGAGAAGTTATTAGCAGTTACAAAACGCTTTAAAAAGCAATACTGTGTTTTTGACTCTTTCAACTTTTTCTATATAAATATCAACCCCTACCAGAGATATCAATATCATCAACATAATTGTTTTCCTTTCATTTTTAATCATGGCCCCTAAAAGAAAACAATCTCCATCTCAGAAACAATCTTTGTTATTATCATTTCCGGAAGAAGTCTTGTGTGCTATAGCATGTTTATGCGCTACTTTTTTTATTTTTAACAAACTAAACCTTTGAAGAACTTGCAAGAAGTTAACGAAGATATTCGATGATGATAAGTCCTATCTCAAGCTTCACTTACATATTTTGCTTTCAATCCGTATGTGGAAGATACATAGAAATTCTATCAACAAACAAATAGATTGTGCAAAGCAGGAAATCCATAAATTTTGCATTGGACTGCAATTTATAAGTTCTTTTTCGACAACAACAAAAATGAAGGACTCAAATTGTTTCATGACACATCTTTGGCTAAGGTTATTGATGCTCAGTATCTTTATGGGTTGATTCTCATATACTTTGGTGGGAAAGAAAAACAAAAATGTTATACTGAATTGAAAACATTTATCAAGCCTTTGATGTGAGAAATAGTTGCTGATATGAATTTTTATTGTACTATATGAAGATTTATAAGGTATCCTATAAAATATATTAAATAAATTACTAGACTTATTTTTTAAACTTTTCAATTTCAGTAACCAAATCCACAGAAACCTCAGTGAAGAAATGTTTCCTGTTCAAAGAGAGTTAATGAAGCTTTACGTCAAAAAGAAGTGTGGTTGTAATGGAGAAACAGATAAATTTTTGGATTCCGATAATGTGAGTCATTTATTTGGTGCAAATAGTGACATGTCTTCATCTTTAGAATACCATATTTGTTTATAGGATAGGTTAGTTAGAATTGCGTTTTACTGTTTCCATATGTAAACCTAATACTTCATATGCTTCGTAATTTTTATGATAATTTATATGTATTTTTTGTTTGTTTTATGACAATTCATATGTATTTTTTGTTTACTTGGTTTTTGTTTGTTTTGTTTTTATGTAATGCCATGTCCTTTTCTATAAATCACAATATTCTTCTTCCTCCTACACGGTTTTAAGGTTTCTTATAAAATTTTTAAGATATTTATAAGAGTCCTTATAAATTGTTTAAAAATCAACTTTCACAAAGAAACCAAAAGTAGACAATTTAAGACTCATGTAAATTCTTAAGTAGAATACTTTTTTCTTTAGTTGAGTAATGATTTTGGAGTTCATCTTCCCCTGTTTCATTAATTTTTTCTTTTGATTTGTTTTATAAGATTGCTTATAAAACTTATAAGATATTTATAAGGATCTTTATAAAATTAAAAAAACAACTTATAATTATTGCCTCAAATATTTTTTTCAGTCTTTAATGATTGTCTTGGGAGCCTGATTCTTGTCATGCGCAACAACGTGATGGAGAAGTAACAACATAAGCAACACGCATGCAGAATAAGGTCAAATTACAGAGCAGCAACTATCTAGTGGTTGGCAAAAAAACCCCTCTGTTCTTACACGTGTCAAGGATAATATCTTGTGTAGAGCCAGACAAAAGAAACTTTTCATAAAATCAGCAAGGAGGTATCGATTTAGACCTTAAAGTGAAATCATGATGTTTATGTAGGTGATCTAAAAGGGTCATTATTACTCTAGTTACTTCTTGTTATACGACTGCTCTGACTTTCTGAATTACTAGGCACTCGGAACCGTATGAGGAAGCTGAAACATTTCATTTCGAAGAATTTTAGGGAATTCAAAGTTTTTGGGCTTGAGTTGGAACCCATATTAGAAAGCCTGCTTGCCTTCTGATAATTTTGACGGGTCTTATGCCTAGCAACATCTTGGGCTTTTATAGTGAAATGAGCTTGAATAATCCAAATTGGCCAAAATGGTGAGCAACAAGGATAGGAAGGCCAACTCCGTGGTTCACATACTTCGTTTTTTATGAACTGTGGGACTTGCATAATTATCTTATGTCAATTTGTTTATCAAATTTTGTAATTTGATATACAACTGTACGAATCATCTTAAAAATCTTTTAACATCCACATAAGTAAATTTTGTAAATTTTTAAGAGGCTTGTTAACTATTAAACATATGTTTTTATAAGACTTTATAAATCATCTTATAAATATCTTAATATTCCACATAAGTATCTTACAAACAAAAAAGAAAAAAACTAAAAAAGACTGTCCGCTCCTTCTTATTTTTTTCCAAATATGTTCAATACCTTTCTGCGTTTCAAATACTTTTCATATTTTTCCTGCATATTACATGGTTTTTAATTTTGATTATTACATACTCAAAAAGTATTTGAATCTTAAAATAAGAGAAGAATTTGGACAAAAAAACAAGAGAATAGTATGAATTACCGTAAGTTCTTTAAAAATAGTTTCAGCTGATCTGATATACGCATTATGTGGCACCTTGTTTGGGTGAGCCACCAACACTTCTTTCTTGTAGTACTTAGTAATGTTATCATTTTCGTGCAATGTCTTAGTCTCAACGTTTCCCCATTTATTATTGGGCCATAAAACCTGTAATATAACATTTGGTCATAATAATAAAGTAAAACATAGATTGTTTCATGTACTCTACTTAAATTTTTTACTTACATCTTGCAATGTGCTCAATAAGTCATCTATTTTGCAGCATGCATAAGAACGCCACACTTGAAACTTTGAATCAGAATTCCTTAAATAGTCTTGAATTTAATCCTATAATATGTTTGAAACCATACTTTCATGTTAATTTCAGCCTATAAGAATCATTGTTAAATTATATACCAACTATTTTTAGATCCATTTACCTCCAATCTCTTTTGCCTAGCTGCTTCCTCCAATCTCTTTTGCTCATCTGGTTCTTCCAATCTCTTTTGTTCAAATGCTTCCTCTAATCTCTTTTGCTCAGCTTCTTCTTTTAATCTCTTTTGCTCAGCTGCTTCCTCTGATCTCTTTTTCTCAGCTTCTTCTTCCAATCTCATTTTCTCAGCTACTTCCTCTAATCTCTTTTTTTCAGTTTCTTCTTCCAATCTCTTTTTCTCAGCTGCTTCTTCTTCAGACTAATATATATGTTTATTATTTCAAAAACCTTTTGATCAAGAATCTATGTGGTTTCCTATTTTAATTTGCATTCATAAGCTTGTGTATAAAATCTTATAAATCAATAAATACATAATACCTGAGAGTTTGGATGCTCCTCATCTCTTCTTTTGCGTTGTACTTTATGATCCTATTGGTTTTGTAAATAGAAAAACATTATAAACAAAAATAAGAAAAAGACATGAACAACCAAGTCAATTTTAAATTTTCTACTTTTTTTATAGAGTATATAACTTACTTTATAAAACCTTATAAAATTAATAAATACATATACCTGAAAGTGTTGCTGCTCTTCTTCTTCTTTTTCTTGCTCTTCTTCTACAGTCTAATATATATGTTTACCATTTTAAAAAATCTTTTGATAAAAATCTATGTGTAATCCTATTTTAATTCACCTTTATAAGCTTGTTTATAAAATCTTATAAATCAACAAATAAATAATACCTGAGAGTTTGGATGCTCCTCATATCTTCTTTCGGGTTGTGCTTCATCATCCTGAAAGTTTAAATACATAATTTAAGATAAGATCGGAGTAAAGTTTATATAAAAGCATATCAACATATTCATCTACCCATTATATTCATACCATATTATCTTGTTCTTTAACTCTTATTCCTAAACGGTTTTCTACCCAGCTATCCTCTTGTTTATTTGCTTTGTTATCTTGTAAATATGATTGATCTTTTTGGATGCAATCATTTCATCTTCACCATTATGTTCTTCTTTTTCTTGATTTCCATCTTTAGCTTAACCACATATTATTCAACATAAGATTTTCAAAAAGTTTATTCAGAATCATTAAGTTAAGCAATATATATATGGATCTATAATTTGTTTTTGTAAAAACTTATAAAATTATAACTCACTATACCTGAAATAGTGGCTGTTCTTTTTCCTGCTCTTCTCCTTCATTTCTTTTTTTCCATCTGATTCTCAACTCTATCTAGTCTCTCCGTTATTTTCTTTGATATCTTGGGAATCTGATCTACTTACTTGGATTAAATCATTTGATCTTTATTAACATCTCTTCCAGTTTTCACCCGTCCCTGTATCCAAATTTTTTGTTGAAGCTTAACACCTTCCAGTATTAGCTCGACTACTGGTGTCATCTCCTCAGTCTTTTGGATCAGATCTCCAATAATTGGAGTTACCAGAAACTGTTAAAAGAAAAACTAGTTACATATTCTTTTATAAAATTTTATAAATTTTTTATGAAATGATATAAAACATGTTTAGTAATTACTTTTTTTTTTACTTTTCAAAATTTGTTATTTTTTCAAGTGTTGGAGTTTTTGTTGAAATCCATTGCAGACATAGTGGGCCTCCTTGAGTTTCATCTCTTTCACCAAATTTCTTTCCTATTTCTTTCACAGAAATCAAGCTCCATAAATGTATTGCTAATGCAAATCCGGAAAACTCATATTGTACTTTCCTCACCTTGTTTTCTTTAAGCTTTTTAGCACTTTCTAGCAAAGCTGTATAAGCTATCTTGCCCCATGGATAATATCAAAATCTAGAGCTCTCTCCAAGTTCTATTTTGGAATTAGTGTACTTGAATTTCTTGCTATCAAGACTCCTTCAACAATAATCAATCCACCTAAAAGAACCTTCTAATTCTGAGTGAGCTGACCTTCTTTTTCTAACATATCTTTCAGATTTTGTAATATGATCCTATCCCCAATCCATCTAGCATTTCCTTGGTTGTTATTTGGCTCAATACCATCTAAAGACAACCTAGTGGCTAAACTAAACTCACTTTCAGAGAACCTCATAGGTTGATCTCCAAAAAAGAACCACAATTCATTATTGTTTTCAACTTCAATCCTTCTAAGAAGAAGATAATGTACCAATTTCCCGGAGAAACTTACATTCTCTTTGCTTAGGATTTCAATGATTGGTCCTAGAAACGAATTCTTCAGTTTCTCAAAGACCCTTTTACTGAGATTTTCTTTAACAAACATTACTACATTTTCAGCGTAATGCTTGTTAATTCTGTCAAATCTTTTTGGCTCAGTCCCATGTTCAATTAACCTTTTTGGCAGGGATATTGTTTCAGTTCCTGTCATATCTATACAAAGCAAAAACAATCACATAAATTCATTTTCTAGATTAGTGTTTACTTATCAACAATCTTCTCAATACATTATAAATTTATATAAATTCCTTATAAATTTATCAAAAATCACATAAATCTATCAACAATCACATAAATACATTATAAATTTTTATAAAGACCTCATAAACACTGTATACATTTTTTTATAAACAGTATATAAATTTTTTATAAATACCTTATAAACTTCAGTAACAAATCGATTTCGAATATATATCCACACAGCTAGGGTCTATGCAAAGTTAGGATTTTTGATGATAAGCAGAGGACACTAGCGAAGAGACTAGAGTCTAAATCACAGACGTAATTCCTTTGAATATCAGAGAGATATAGACTGTTGCATGAAGTACTAAAACAAAAAAATTGGAGATGAGATTCAAAAAAATCACCCCAGATAAGAAGGATCACCACCTATAGCTTTGATGACAAACCCAAATCGCAAATCTTGATCTCAAATCATTGTAATGAGTAAGAGAATAAAATAATTGATTGAAGAACCTAAATCACGTAAATACCTAAATCAAGTAAAATAAATCAAAACGAATCAAGTAAAAACCTAAATCATGGTCCGAATCACTTTGAAATCGTTGATTGAAGAAGAGCAAAGTCTGAAATTTGAAACCCCTTTCTTTCTCTTTTGCGAGAAATAGAGTAAAGTAAAGTAAAGTAAAAAGATAAAAATAGAAGATGGAGAATAAGTAAAAGAAATATCTAGTTTTTTTTGTTTGTTTATAATCTTTTATAAGGATTCTTATAAAAATTTTAAAATATTTATAAGAGTCCTTCTAATCTTTTTCTTTTGATTTTGTTTTATAAGGTTGCTTATAAAACTTATAAGATCCATATAAGGATCTTTATAAAATAGCCATGAAATTAATCACCTTAAATTTCTCTAAATTTTATATATCATAAACCATGCATAAATTAGATTCATAATTTCCTAAACTATGTCTTTCCACAACCTTTTTATATGACTCTTTCTTAATCTGAGTTTTTTTTGAAATAGTCATCAAATTTTATAAGTAGGCTTATAAATCTTTTTAAAAAACTTTATGCGGTGTTGTAACGAGTATAATTTTTATAAGTCATCTTATAAATTTATAAGTAGGCTTATAAAAACTACTATAAGGTTTAAATCATTTTATTCCTTGCCATTTTAGTATCTTTCATCTGGTCTTATACAAGTTTATAAGGTTCCTTATAAAAATTTATAAAAACATATACATTTTAATAAGGAAGTTTGCAAAGATTCTTGAAAACCATTAAAAACCATATTTGAATATTTTCTGTCTCTAATATTTTCTTTTGGTTTTACACAATTTCACAAGATTTTGTATGTATTTTTTGTTTGTTTTATGATAATTCATATGTATTTTTTATTTATTTTGTTTTTATGTAATTCCATGTCCTTTTCTATAAATCACAATATTCTCCTTCCTCCTACATGGGTTTTAAGGTTTCTTATAAAACTTTTAAGATATTTATAAGAGTCCTTATACGTTTTAAAAAATCAATTTTTAAAACAAACCAAAAGGAGAAAATTCTAGAATCATGTTAATCCTTAAGTAGAATACTTTTTTCTTTAATTGAGTAATGATTTTGGAGTTCATCTTCCCCAGTTTCATCAATTTTTTCTTTCGATTTGTTTTATACTGTTGCTTATAAAACTTATAAGATATTTATAAGGATCCTTATAAAATTGAAAAAACAACTTATAATTTTTACCTCAAATGTTTTATTCAGTCTTTAGTGTGTTTTCTTCAGTATTTTCACTATTTTCATGTGTTTGTACAAGTTTCTTGTTACCAATTTTCTTTTCCACGTGTCTTACATTCTCTATCTTATTGGTAATTAGTCATCTATAAAACAACATATAACTGGTTTATATAAACTTGATAATGGTTTAACTAGTTAAAACATACAATCCCGTAGTTCCAAAATAAAATAGAACTATTCTAGCATATCTATTGAGACTGTTCCATCATCAAGATCAAATCCTTAAAAGCCTTACTCATATACTTCAATCTCAGAATCTTCAATCTCAAAAATCATAAAATACTTAATAATTTGGTTTTATAAGTATCATATAAATTTTCGAAAATCATGAAAATTAATCAATTTGTCAACTAAAACCAAACTTTATGTTCTCAATTTTTTTCCAAAATCAATCTGAAAGTTCAAACATATAAATCCCAAGTCACATGCCGGATCACAGAAATCATAAAAATAAATCAGCCTTTCAACAAATTTTATTAGGTACTAATATTGTTAACCTGCATCCATACAGTGGCGGATTTAGCCATTAATATAATATGAGGTACCTTACTATAAAAACTAAACTTTTATTTAGCTAAAACTTGAAACAATATGAACTTTGACTAAATTTTCTTTTGTGTGGGTGGGGCACATGCCTCATTCTCCTTCTTCCTGTATTCGCCAATGCATCCATATAGACCCACTAGTTTAGTTGCTATCCTGTAATCAGAAAAAATAACTCACATACTTATAACTTGAATAAAATGATAACTAAGAGAGCAAACACGTCTGCAAAAAACAATCTAACCATACTAGATTATATAATCTTTCCACCCTTCTCTGTAAAAACATTAGGAGTAAGTGAATTGATATTCACCATATGAAGCAATCTATGCATCAATTATCCATCCCACAGTTGGATCCATCCTCTACACATTTTGGCACATTAGAAAACCTCCACATTTTTCCATAATTTCGTACTTTCTCAACCCCTATCTCTCAGATTGTTCCAAATACCTTCTCTGCTAAGAAATCTATCATTGTTTCCATCTTATCTTCATACTGCCCTGTAAGAATTTGGAACATCCCCAGCGCAAACCTCATCTCCGGTTTATCATCCTCCAACATTAGTGCACAAGTTTCTTCAATGTACCCTTCTCTGCCAAATATCCTTAAACCTTCAAGATATCGGGCACTTGGGTTCCATGCTTTCACACATCTGTTGAACAGAACTATGTATGGCGATCCAATGTTTATTAGCTCTAGAGTTTCTCCAACTATTTTCATACATACGAACTTCAAAATTGATTTACGGTGGCCTATTTTTCTCCCTTGTCTACACGATGCGATAATTGGCGCCAACATCTCAAATCCTTCCTCTCCAACTTTGCCTACTATGATTTTCAGAACACTGTCAGGCAGACTCATGATTTGGGAATTAACATCCATCCCTCTACAAAATTTGAGATGAGATTCAAAACAATCACACCTTAGAGAAGAATAAACACCAGCTATTGGTTTGATTGCAAACCCAAATCCTAAATCTTGAATTTAAATTACTATATCGAGTAAGAGCATAAATCAAATCGAATACAAAAAATATAGATGAAAAAGTAAGAACTTTATATACCATAAACCATCCATATATTAGATCAATAGTTTAGTAAACCTATTAGATATTGAGCTATCCATGTATTATTTACTCTTTTGGTTTGTTTATAATCTTTTATAAGGATTCTTATAAAACTTTAAATTTTTTATAAGAGCCCTTATAATTTTAAAAATTAACTTGCATGAACAAATCAAAAGGAAAATAATTAAGACTCATGTAAATTCTTAAGTAGAATACCTTTTTTTAGTTGACTAATGATACTAGAGTTCATCTTCTCTATCTTCATTAGATTTTTTAGTTGATTAATGACACTAGAGTTCATCTTCTCCATCTTCATTAGATTTTTTTAGTTGACTAATGATACTTGAGTTCATCTGCTTATAGAATTTATAAGATATTTATAAGGGCAAGCTTGGATACTTTTTTTTCCGAGTTATTAATAATTGCAAAGCTGCTTCAATATGCAATGACAAAGATAAAATAAAAAACACGTTAAAAGCAAAAAAACTGTTCTATAAATTTTATAACCATACTTATAAAATAAATAAAAAATACAGTTTTTGTGTCCTTACTGTGTAAAACATTATGTTCTTTGAATTCTGCAATAATGAAAACCATTTTGATTCCACATTCATCCCTGCGAATGTGATCTCCCTGCATTCAAGTTTGTAATCTATAAGAATCATCTTGTATTTTATACAATTTATAAATGAGCGTATAAACTTACTTATCATTCTAGATTTTCTTCCAATTCTCCAAAGTTTGAACTCATGTTGAATCAGCTTTTGTAAATGGGAAAAGCACATGATATTTTTTCTTCTCAGCTGTGTAAGGAGGTTGAGTATGTATCGAAGGAATTTGTCCTCTTTGACTTCTTCTCAGTGGAAGTCTATCTTCTTTGTGTTTTAGCTTTTTGTTCTTCTTCTCCTTCTACATATTGATAAAGAAATCATATAAGTCTAATAAAATTAGATTCTTCAAAATGAAAATGAATCTCGTATATATATTACCTTAATATTCTTTGCTGCCCTCTTCCTCTTTGCTTTTCTTGTTTTTTTTGTGATTCAACCACATTCATTCTCTCAGTTTCAACTCTTATTTCTATGTTTGCATCTGTTTCTTCAGCATTTTCATTCCCAATTCCTTTTCCATGTGTCTTACATGCTGCTTCTTATTTATGTGATTCATTGGCAATGTCTTTTCCACATGTCTTATTCACTTCTTTCTGTGCTGACTCATTGCTTTTGTCTTCTCCATGTGTCTCACTTTCAGACATTTTTTGAGATCTCTTGTTTTTACCAAAAGTATAAAGTGCATAAATATTCAAAGATTTATAAGATAGCTATTCAAAATATAATCACATAATTATAATATTTACCTCATCATTTTCAGATCCTTTTGCAAAACTTACTTGACTCATAATATTGAAATTTAAAGTCCCCAAATCTGTACTTGGCGATTTATCCTACATAAATTTATATGAGTGATATTAATTTTCTAATATATTTGAAATGTTATTAAAATACTATTTTATAAACAGTACCTTTTTTCTGCATTATTTTCAACTTTAACATCTTCGTCATTAGTGGTTCCTTTTCTGCATTAGAGATATCTTCAGTTCCAACATTTGAGTGTTGATGTTTGTTCTGTGTATGTTCATAACTCCACAGTAGTCATGTTCTTCTGGATTTATTCCTCTAATTGAATCTTCAAAAGAACTGGTAATTTCAAAGTCAATTTCCCCTTTTTCATGCTGCAATTCAAACAGGTGGAATAAAATATGAGTAATTTTATAAGCGAACTTAAAAAAATAATAATTCTAAAACCATATTATTTGTTTCTTCATACCTCCATATCATTGTTCTTCCCTGTTTCTTCCTCTTTTTCTTCTATGTTTTCTTCAAAAGTTTCTTCAACCTATATTTCAAAATGAGTTAAATCTGTTCTAAATAAAGCTTTGATCAACCTCGTAAATCTAGTCTTCTGTCTTCTTTAATTTTTATACTCTTTTATGATCTTCCTTACAAAATTTTCTTCTAAATACATATTTCTTCATACCTGAATGTGTGGATCCTCATCTTCTTTTTCTTTTTGTTCATGTCCATCATTGATGTTTGGTTCATCATCATATTCTTCGACCTAATAAATTTTATTAAGATGAAAGCATTATAAAACTATTTATAACATATACTATAAACCATATAAACTGATAAAATAAGATAGTAATTAATAAATCTGAACACTTTGCTTCTCCTTTTCTTCTTATTTTTTGTCTAAAACTCTTTTGATTGCCTCCAATCTCTTATTAAAACCTTCAAAAGTTTATAAACTTGTTGAGATTCTCATTATCTGTCATTTTTCCTCATTATTCTTATTGGCTATTTCTTCCACAAATCCCTGCTTCCACTCAGAAGCCTTCAACCTATACCCTTGTTTAACAAATTTGATGATTTTCCAGAAGTCTTTGTCTTCTTCATTGGAAGGAGGTTCAAGCTCTTGATACTCAAGAGGCTCTATAGTTGTATGAACTACAACCTATGAATTAAAATACAAAAGTCATATCAAATTAGAGTTTATAAGGTATTTATAAATCCAAACTTGGAGAAAAAAGAAAAAGTAAATTACCATTTCAAATTTTTCAATCTGAACTAATTCACTCATTGGTGGGATTTTTGTGCTTTCCCATTGCAGAATTGAATGAGTCGGTGAACATCCTAGTCTAGAACCATACCTCCTCCCTAAAATAGGAACAACATCCAATGCCCATAATGTTAAGGCCAACAAAAATCCTTGAACTTCATACTGGTTTTTAAGCCATGTCTTTTCACTCATTCTCTTAATGCTGTTAGAGAGTACATTATAAGCTTCCCCTCCCCCCCACATGGAATCATTGAATACTCTTCAAATGTGTTCCTTAGTCTAGAAGAAGGAATCATCACGGCAGGGTTTTTACCAATTATTACACCTTCTGTCAAAATAGTTGTAGCTAGTATTAATCTTTCATTTGACTCCATTCTTCGTCCTCTTTTCTCTAGAGTCTTGATTAAATCCCCTAGTAGCACCTTTTCTTTCTACATCCACTTGTAATGCAGATTTTGTGATGATTGTTCTTGTTCTTCTTGAAGATCTTCATATTGAATACCTAAGAAAAACAAATTTCATCATATAAATAAAGTTTATAAACTTCTTATAAAATCACATTAATGATGTAATTTTTACCTGTTGTAATGAAGAACTCTCTGAATGAGAATCTTATAGGTTGTGAATCAATGGCAAATCATAAATCATCACTGTTGGTCATTATCCTCCTTTGCATCAGAAAATGAAAGAGTTTTCCCGAAAATTTGATTCCATCATTTCTTCCTAAAAAATGGATTGGTTTGAGAAATGATTCCTCTAATGTCTTCATCTCTTCCTTATTCAAAAACTTTTCCACTAAAGAGACATAACTAATTTTTGAATGATTAATAACAATGACTGGCTTATGCGTCTCTTCTCCAGGTTATATGTTCTTTGTGGTAGACTAATGATAGTAGTGTCAGCTGAATCACTTTATATCTATTCAATCAAATAGAAACCAATATTATATCACAGTTTTTATAAAACTTTATATTCAATCTTATAAATTTGCAATCTATAAAGTTTTTGTAAAAAAACTGTAGCTAAGTCAAGAAGAAGAGAAAAACATTTCATTCATAAAACCTGAACCATAGAATCAAACAAATTTATAAATTTGATGAAGTCTGAAATTTTATAAGATTTTATAATCAAACTTAAAAAATTAAAATTTGAACTTCTCATATATCAATCACAGAAATCGATCACATATGGATTCCATTGAAAAAAGCCTTACTCATAAAATTTGAGCTTCTCATATATCAATCAAAAAATCAATCTTAGAATCTTCAGTCTCAAAAATCATAAAATACCTTATACTTTTCTTTATAAATATCTTTTAAATTTCAGAAAAGCATCAAAATCAACCAATTTGTTAACTAAAACCAAACCTTATGTTCTCAAATTTTTCCAAAATCAATCTCAAAGTTCAAACATATAAATCTCAAATCACAGACCAAATCACAGAAATCATGAAAATAAATCAGCCTTTGAGTCTATAAATCACAAACTTATAGATTTGATGAAGTCTGAATTTTTATAAGAATCTATAATCAACCTTATAAAATTAAAATTTGAGCTTTTCATATATCAATCACTAAAATCAATCATATATTGATTCCATTGATAAAAGCCTTAATCGTAAACTTCAAGTTTAAAATCTCATTACCCTATCTTTAATCTCAAAAATTGTGAAATACCTTATACTTTTTCTTTTATAAGTACCTTATAAATTTCAGAAAAGCATTAAAATCAACCAATTTGTCAATTTAAACCAAACCTTATGTTCTCAAATTTTACCAAAATCGATCGCAAAGTTTTAACATATAAATCTCAAATCACGAACCCAATCCCATATATCATGAAAATAAACCAGTGTTTGATTCTAAATATTCAGTTCTAACTATTTACATAAATGAGATAGGAAGGAAGCATCCAACAAGTAAAATAGAACATAAGATAGAAGTGACTTCGAAAAACCTTTTCAACCAATTTTATAAGGTATTTATAAAATATCATCCTATTCATCAAAATACTAGATGTAGAGAAATTAATCAACAAACTATAAGTGGAATCGGTGACTCTGATTTCAACAAACGTAATTTCAAGTTTGAAAACCTTAAATCTCATAAATATGAAAACCCTAAAATTTCATATCTCTGAATTCCTTAAGATCTCAAAAAATTTCGGAATCTAAGCTCAAATATTGCAAAACTAAGCTCAAATCTTTGAAAACTGAAGAAATCGAAGAAGAATAAACGAAATTGAAGAAGAATCAAAATCGGAAAAAAATAATCAAAATGAAGAAGAATAAGAAGAGTTCTTAAAATTGCAAACAATACCTAGTGAGAAATCGTGAAATCATTGCAGAGTTGAGAAGGAAATTGAATCGTGAATCGTGAAAACGCATAGTGGAGAGAAGGAAATCAGATCGTGAAATCGCAAAGTAGAGAAGAAGGAAATCGGATCTGTTGAAAGGAAATCAGAACTGAAAAAGAAGAGGGTAGTTTAGTTATTTTCAAGTAAGAAGGGACATATTTTGAAAATATTCTAAAAACGGGGACATAGATAAAAATGTCATTCTTTGAAAGGCATTTTTGCAATTGTCCCTATAATATATTAAATAATATGAGAAAAATTTTAAAGTAACAAATTTATAATATATATAATATTCTAGATGAAATATTAATTATCTAAAAGTAATAAATGCATATGTTGTACATCTATAATAAATATATAATGTTTTCAATAAAATAATAAAAATCTAAAAGTAATAAAATCTATAATAGATATATAATATTTTAAATAAAATAATAAAAGTCTAAAAATTATAAATGTATAATAGTTACATAATATTTTAAATAAAGATATTAAATACATAAAAGTAATAAAGATAGATGCTGAAAAATTTATAATAAATATAAATTTTAAATATAAAATAAAAATATCTAAAGGTAACATATAATTATTTAAATTTTTTTGACATAATATATAAATTGGTTCATTGTTTCACTTTTGTTTGAATATTTAATGCAGAGAAAAAATATAAATAAATATTACATGCAATATAGATAATACTCTCTTTCGTGTAGCTTTATTTGATGTTTTAGAAAAAAAATTTGTTTCTTTTTATTTGATGTTTTCAGTTTTTGTAAATTTAATGTATTTTTAGTTTTTTTAACTGTTTAAATTATGCAAATTGATATGTCATTGGTTAGATTGTTTCGAAAATTATGATAAAACAAAAAAATTTAATATTTTTTTTAATTTGTGTACAAATTCTAAAACATCAAGTATAAAAGAACAGTGGGAGTAATAGAGATGTGCTATAATAATGAAAACAACATTCGAATACCCTTTAGTGCTCTAATAATGAAAACTAAATACAATACATGTTGCCAAGAAACATGTAGCCCAGTTGACTTACCCATAATTTAGCTAGGCATAAAGTAGTGAATTCAAATTCCAACCTGATCCATTTGGAGAACTTAGACTATGGATCGAATCTTGTTTTCGATCCAATGGTTACTTATTGACAGAAAAAAGATAATACTTGTTAGTGAGCTTTTTCGTCATCTCTTGTGTTTACTATTTAATAACTAATTGATTTAAATTTGTAAAGCCCAAAATTATGGGTGGTAGAAATTTGGCTTTTTACGGTCGAAAAACTTACCATAATTGAAAATTTATTTTCCACAGTAATGAAAGCCTAAATAAAGTTTAAATTAAGATTGGCCTAGTTTTGATGTTTTCAAAATGTTTTTGCTTTCTACAATAGCCACAACCCTTTCCAATCACCTCTGAAATGTATCATTTTATCCATATTTAGTAATTGAAATATACATTTGATTACTGTAGAAGAAAAAAGAAAAAGAAAAATGTATTTTATTTGGAGTAAGGAGATCAAAAGAAGTTAATATGAATACATTAGCTAATGATACATGGAATCTATAGAATAAGCTACTATGTGTAATTTTATTATTATTTGAATATAGGACATCTCACCATAAGTGGAATAACTTTATTGTTTGAGAATGATTTAGCACAATCGTTCTAAATCAAGTGCGGGTTTAAAGAGGGAAGATAGGTAAAGATTCTGATTAATTCAAAGAGTAAGAAGATTGCCCATATGAATAAAAGTCGAGTTGTATCTTATTACTTGTGCTAGAATCACCAAAAAAATTGGATTTCTCTTTCAAAGGATCCTCGCCTCTATTTATAAAATATAAACAATTACAATTGATTTGAAATAAAAATATTACATTTCTATTTCTTTGCTGATGACGACATCTAAATTTCTCATTTTCTAACGAATTGCCGAGAATAGATTCTTCCGAGTTGATAACAGATAACCGCGATGAGTTTTTAGTCGGTTTTCCGAGTTCAAAACTTATAGTTCTTTGAACATCGATTGTTTCCGTGGATCGAAGTAGGATCTCGGATTTACCTCCTAACATTTACCATGATGCATGATTTTATTTTATTTTCTATATTGTTTGTTGATAAGAAAAATTGTGAAGAAAACTCTCATACAGTTTCATATATGTCTGCTAGTAACATAAGATAATTAGAAGAAATTACATTACACATAGAAGCGATAATAAAAACATAAGAAAATGGTCATCTGCATGACTAAGATATTGTAATTGCAAATAAGAGAGGACAATACATAAATTAATTAGAAACATTATGATAAAATCGGAAAAATCAGACCATAATAACATTCAACAGATTATTTCAATACTTTAATTACTAAGATATGAAGATTAATGGTACAATGTTATTGAAATATTTGTTCTGTTAGCATGCAAATTCAACTCTAGTGTTGAAGGAAACAAAAACTAATTGGTAACTAATTTCTAATGGATATTGTAAAACCAGTTATATCAAAAAAAATTTGGGATATGATTTCATAAAAAAAAGGTGTAGAATAAGTCAATCAGACAAAATAATTGAGGTTGGAAGAAAGAAAAAAACGTAAAAATTAGAAATGTAAGAAACTAAATGATGAAATTTGACACACGTGCATGCAATTTGGGACCCTCACGTAATCAATTTGTTGGCCTCAGTTTTATTTCTTTCAAATTTTACTCTTTGTTGATTTCCTTTTTCCGTTATTATAATTAAGTCTTAACGGGGAATTTATTGCAGATGGTCTTTTATTTTAGTGGGTGGTGGTAATTTTATTATAGGCAGATGTATATGCACTACTAGGAACCGAATCCCATCACCTACGAGATTTATGTAGGAATTGGGTTAATAGATCATCCATTGTGCCCCAATATTAATATTACTGTTGACAAAAAAAGAAAACTTATTTTGAAAAACTGATTATGGCATAAAACTTTTTATTTCAATTGATTACACTAAAATCATATATAAGTATTATAAAAAAAACTATTAAAGATTATCTTCTTAATTTATAAGTTGGTTGTACATAAACTGCGAGAAATCTACAATATTTTTTCATCGAGCAGTCATATATATTTAGGAGCTCAACTCTTTTTTATCATTACATACCTTCCAAAATCATAACAGTTTTGTAACTACATGTCATAGAATTCTACCAACTTTTAAGGGGAAAATATATGAGAAAATTCTACAATTTAGATCTCTCATCTTTTCCTATATCAATATAACTACAATAATTTCATCTTTTATATATTTATTTTTAGTGAAATTTTTAATGCCACATCTGCTACTACAAATTTAATATTATAGAAAAATATAATATCTACTATCTCATTATTCTCTACATATTTCTACATGGGTTTAATAATAAAAAAATCTCTACCACTTCTTCAGTTTTATATTGAAGTAAATTATATTATCTCTTCCATTATTTATTGTCTGCATATTTTCATATTTCATAGTCTCATATTTCTTAGTTTTTGAAAATATAAAATAGTTCAAATATCTAAAAACTTAATGAAAAACTATACAATATTTGTTAATAAATATTTCAAAATAATAATAATAAAACTGAATTAATATTTTTAGATTAATGTTTTCTTGGCTATTAGGAAAATTTAGTATATATATGGTTTGTATTTTTTGATAGTTATATATTTTATGATATTAATGGTCTTAATAAATTATTAGAGATTAGATATTAAATAAAATATATTACAAATTAGTGTTTCATTAATAAAGTGAGTAGAAACTATAATTTCTGTAAACATAATCAATAATTTAATATTATTTTATTTTCTCATATTTTGTATACATTGTTTAAAAAATATAAATTAAATATTTGAATTATTTAGATTTATTATATATTTATAAACTTGATTTAGATATTTGGATGTTTTTGTATTGTAAAAATTATTTTAATTATTTAAAAATATTTCCAATTTGATGGTAATAATTACATTTTTTTAATTTTAAATAAATTTTATGTTATTTATTATATATATTAAAAAATTATTAAATATTAAATATTTGATATAATAAATGAATAAGATGAGGGCTGATGGTGTGACATCATAGAGGAGAGCATATTTAACTTTATATATATAAAGTTCTTTTTTTTGTTGTGGCTTCCCACTAGGGTGGGTCATTGGGCTTTATTTGGACTTACTTTTTTCACTGAACCTTATAAATAGCCAATTTCTAGTTAAGTTTTTTTTGTTGTGCCAAACCTACATAAACTTTTGAACCTAATATTTTTCAAAGTTTAGTGATAAAAAATCAAATAATCAACATAAATTATTTATTTTTGGCCAAAATCTAAGTTGACCGTTATCTCTATCAGTGAACGGTTAAATCTCCATCGTGTGCACCGCCCTGCAACCACCATCCGTGATGATTCACGTCTGCAAAGAAAAAAATTACCATGCGTTGTCTCACGGCTTTGTCATCATGATTCTAGAGATGTAATGCATCATCGATGGATCTATTGTAGAATTGTAGTCGCAATGTTCTTCCATCGCCAAGCTCTATCCCAACAAAACTCTGTCGCCGCCAAATTCACATAGGGATCTTTGATTTTCATCCACATAAGAGCTCTCCGCCGGAGCAGTAGAATGCGAATATGAGGTTGACTCGTGAGAGATGAAATCAACAGGGAAATCACCGGAGAGGCAAACACCGAAGACAAAAAAACTGAAGGAATGAGAATCATAACTCTTAGAGAGGATGGGGTGATAGAAGGAATCGATACAAAGATCAGAAAAAGGACCAGAAGGGAATCCTGATTGATTAACTGTAAAACTCAAAAGCCATCTCTCTGAAAGATGGCAAAAAGAGAAGAGAGACGATTTGGTCTTCAACCAAATATATATATATATATATATATAAATCAGAAAAAAAAGGAAAATCAAAAATAAGAGATAAGGACGAAAAAAATAAAACTATAGAATACAAACTTTTATTCTTATCATGTTATCTTAAAATTCTTTTTTTAACTTTTTCTGTACTCATCTTCAAAATCCAAAGAAGAAATTAAGAAAAAAAACTAAAGTGAATTGATCAAAGCAAACCAAACTCACGTTTCGAAGAAGGAAACAATGATCGATTCTTAAACTAACACAAAAACAAACAAAGATTACAAAAGAAACAAAACTTGATGCAAAACTTAATTACTCTCGTGACTCCAAAAGTTAAAACCAAAAGACTAAAAGCAAAAGACAAACACAGCAAAAGCCCACAATTTTAAAACTATGAAAATATAAGTTTAGTAAAAGATATGAGACATAGAAGTGGTTACTAGAGAAGATAAGAAGAAAATGAAATGAAAATTAAGAAGAAAGCTGACACAAGGTTGGAGAAGAAACCAAAGAAGAACTTTGAACGATTACTGGACCAAATTAGAGAGAAAAACAAACCGGCAAACTGTTCTCATCCGATCTCTTTGAAGGATTGAAAGTGAGGGAACGGAGTCTAAGGTGGCTAGCTTCACCGGATGAAAATAGTTTAAAGTCTCTGTTGACGGGATGCAGAGATTGTTTTCTGTATTTATTGTTAAAGTTGCTATGAGACAATATAGTCTATTTATATAGAATTAGTTTCTAATTCGACCTTTCGTCAAACTAGAAATTATTGTATATTACCACATCATCTTGGCTCCTCTAAATAATGATCCTAATAAATTAATTATATATTTGTGACCCCATAATAATTTTTATAATCTCTCACAGGGTCACATATGTATCTAGAATATGTGATAGAGTTTATGAGCTCAAGATTATCATTATATAGTTGAGTCTAAGCAATCTCGTCCATTGACTATAACAACATAGGACCATAGCAGTCTTCGTTATAATTAAAATAATTAAACCTTCCATGGTCACTGTCACTGAAGTCAATACAGTCAAATGACATAGATCAGTTACCAAAAGTGTGGCATGAGAATCACAAAATTACTCAGTACATGTCGATTTTCAACTAGTCCTATCTTATTGAGATCTTTTAACTTTAGTGTCCAAAAGAGTAAACTAAATACTTATTTCTTATCAGAAAATGTGCATAAACATAACTAAAGCATAAAACCCAAAACCAAATGAAAAACTCCCACCAAACCAAATGATCCTCAAACATTGAAACACCATTCGAGCAGTATGCTCATGAAAGAGCTTTGGTGGAATACCTTTTGTAAGAGGATCTGCTATCATGGAGTTTTTCCCTAAGAGTTCTATGCAAAACTCTCCACTTTGTACCATATCCTGAATAACGAGAAACTAAATCTCGATAAACTTGGACTTTTTCACGCTCTTGTTTTTGTTGGAGTACAAAAAAACTAATTTATTATCACAATATAACTTGAGTGGTCTTTCGATTCCCTCAATAATTCACAGCCTAGTGAAAAAATTCCTGAACCAAAGTCCTTGATTGGATGCCTCAAAAATTGCTACAAATTCTGCCGCCATTGTGGAGGAAGCTACGAGTGATAGTTTCACTCTACGCCAAGCAATAGCTCCACCAACCAACAAATAAACATAGCTTGAAGTGGAATTTCTACTATCTTAACATCCAGCAAAATCAAATCCAGTATATCCATTGATCTCTAAGCTATCTGATCTTCATATGTGAGCGTATAGTCATTTATTTCTCTAGAAGTACCTCATGATCCTTTTGGCTACTTTCCAAAGGTCCAAACCTGGGTTACTTAAGTATCTGTCCAAAACTCCAACAATGTATGCTAAATCCGAACACGTACAAAGTTGAGTATACATCAGACTTTCTATTGCCTAAGCATAGGGAACCTTCTGCATCTCAGAAGTCTATAAATTTCCTTTAGAGCACTGTTTGAGATTAAATTTATCTCCCTTAGAGATTGGGGTATCATCTGGTTTGCAATCCCTGCATGCCAGATCTCTTTAATACTCTATCAATATAGCCTCTTTGTGACAACCCTAGAACACCTCGACTTTGGTCTCGATGAATATGGATTCCTAAGAAAAAGAATACTTCACCAAGATCTTTCATCTCAAATTTCTCCTTAAGAAATTTCTTGGTTTCATGCAACATGCCTATATCGTTAGTAGCCAACAATATGTTATTAACATACAATACTAGAAAAATGCACGTAGTCCCACTGAATTTGTGATACACACAACCTTCAACCAATTTCACCTCAAAAGCGAAAGAGGTGATTACCTCATGAAACTTGTGGTACTATTGACGAGAAGCTTTTTTAAGCCCATCGATAGATTTATTTAACTTGCATACCATCTTCTTTGGATCACCTATTACAAAGTTTTCTGGTTGCTCCATATAGATTGTCTCATCAATGTTTCCATTGAGAAGCGCTGTCTTAATATCCGTCCGATGAAGCAATAAGTCGTAATGTGCAACAAGATCCATGATTGTCCTATATGACTCCTTTGATGAAACTGGAGAAAAGGTTTCTTTATAGTCAATCTTTTCTTTCTGAGTTATAGCCTTTAGCTACTAGACGAACCTTATACCTCTGCACAGTACCACTTGAGTCCATTTTGGTTTTAAATATCTATTTGCAACCAATGGGTTTTATACCTTCTCGTAATTGGATAAGGTCCAAAATGTAATTATCTAGCATTGACTCATACTCTTCTCCACTAGCTTTGATCTACTTATATGAATTGGAACTACCTATGGTGTGAGACCCAACTCTAAATTTTGGGGACTCTATTTCTTGGCCCGTAAAGCCCATTAATAGGAAGAAGAGTTTGAGCAAAAGAGAATAAGTGTTGAGAACAAAAAAAAGGTTTGAGCTATCTCAACCTAGCACCAAAACCTAATATTTTCTTCTATACAAAATATTTTATACGGCATTGACTAAGCTTTTTCCTCTTCTCCTATCTGAAAACTTAGTCACAAAGCAAGTATATCCATCGCCGAAGTAGATTAAACAACCTAATGCAGCTTCCAAGTGGTAAGAAAATCGGTCTGAATCAGTGTCTTTCGGGGGCATTACTCTTTGGTCACTCATCCTATGATCATGGTTTTTATAGAGTTGGAAAGATCTCTCTCTCAAGCGTCTGTAGCTACAAACCGTTTTTTGAGCGGAGTTATATTGAGAAAGTTACTATCAGTCTAAGACGTCAAACTGATTTCTGTTTTAGAAAGAAAACATGTCCATTTGGCTTAGTTTCGGGGTCCATGACTATTCGATCACTGATCCTATGATCATGATCGTTACAGACTTGCAAAGATCTCTCTTTCAAAAATCCGTAGCCAAAAACTGTTTGTCAGTCAGAGTTAAATTGAGAGAGTTAAGACCTGTTTAAGGTAAGACGTCGAACCTGATTTCTATTTCAAACTTTGAAAAAATTTGGGGTTTCTGTTCTAAAATATGTGTTTGACCTAACTTGTTTATGGACAAATTTTGGATAGATCTAACAAGGAAGGCTAATCTGAAGCTTATTTTGGATAGAGGATATATTGAAGAAGCCAACAGGATCATCTATCCATCAGATCTAGGTAAGATCTGTTCTGTAAATGCATTACTTCCTATGCAAGAATCATCTATATTGTTGACTTATGCACCCTAATTCCTGTATGTTTCTTGTGTTTGAAGGTATCGATTTTTTGAAATTTTTTGGTTTGTGTTTGCTGCATTTTTAGTCTATTCTCCGGCCAATCAAGGTGAGGATGTGATCTGCGAGTTTTTTAGGTTCAGTTTAATTTTGGCACGTTTATCAATATTATATATTTTAATAAATATAAATAGATATTATATATTTTTATAAATAATATATTAGGGGTTTTTGTGACTATTTGAAAATAGGATAGTTGCTTGAATTATTATATATAAATATATTGGTGTTGTTCTACCTCGTGAGAGATAGAATATTGTTTGAGTAGATAAAAGTTAGAAAAATATTTAAAGGATTCAAAGAAAAGTCTCTTAAGGTTGACATGAAATGAATCGAGTTACGGGCTGTCACTTTCATGAATAGACTGCTGACATAGAATGAATTGAGCTACGAGATATCGCTTCCATAAAGAGATTGTTGACATAGAATAAGTCGAGCTACAGGATGTTGCTTTCATGAATAGATTTTTGTCATGGAATGCATCGAGGTAAAGACTGTTGCTTTCATGGCAAATAGATTAATAGACCAGAGTGGCTCTGAAACCATCTGGAGGATGGTTGAGCTGACATCTGTGTAGAGTCGACTGCTACAGGTAGGCCGACATGTATGGTACAACTCATTGAAAAACACTAGTTATATATGCTTGCTTTCAATGTATATGATAGACTTGCTTTAATTAGGCTAGAGCTTTAAGCCTCAATGGACAGAAGTGATCTTCCCACTGGGTAGAAGTGATCTTCCTTCTTTATTTTCCTTTTTCCAGGATTTTTGTTCAAGGTTTGATCCGTTGATGGACTATTCAAAGTAATAATTTGTGACAAGACAAAGGAATATCACGCTGTCTCCCAGGATTAGGAGCAGGGTTTTATAATTCGTATCATAGCTAGGTTAATGTCACTCTGGTTCTGACTCGTAGGGTCAAAATTTTTATATGATTAAAAAATAGAAAACTTTTCTGGCTTACAATTTAGAGATTCTAATTATTATGAGATTGAAAAAATAGTTTTGTTGGTTTAAATATTTGAATAAAAAGAAAGAATGAAAATATTTTATTTAAAAAAATGGATTTAGAAAGAAGAAAATTGTTTCGATGTTATTTAAAAAAGATTTTTTAAACAATTTCGGTAAAAAAGGAAGTGTTTTTATGTTTTATAAGCAAAAAATAATAATAAAGAAGGAAATTTTGAATTTATTTTATTTTATTTTTGGTTGTTCTATTAGTCGTTTCTGAAGAGTGCCTAGGATTTGGGTCAGAAAAGTAGTTGGAGATAGCGAGTCACCAAAATTTGAGAATTGCTTTTCCTAAGTTGCTTAAGCGTTGCCATCTTGAATATCTAAAAGAGCCTTGTCTCTCAAAGTTTATGTTGAAATATTGACAGAAAATACCAACAAGGAGACGACCATAAATGGAAATAGTAGCACCGCTATCGCCTAATATGGCTACTTGTGAGGAGTTACTGGCATTCTAGAATCTTGTGCAGGAGTTTGTTAACCGGGTTGCGCCACCACCACCACCACCTCAGGCTCCGGCCCAAGCTCCATTTCAGGAGCAGCCACTGCCAGCAGTTATTGCACCGACACAACACCAGCCACCCCCACCACTGGCTGGAATACTGCTATCAGGACTTGGGCTCTCGCATTGAGAGACGATGAAGCTCATGATGGATATAGGAATAGAGTACTTGACTGGTGGGAACGATCATATTTAGATTGATGATTGGAGACATCTATTGGAGAGGAACTTCGATTCCGTTAGATGCCTACTAGAGTTCAGACATGAACTGGCACTATACTACATGCGTGGAGATGCTTGCATTTCGTAGGAGAATGTGAATAAGAGCATGCATGCAGGATATGTGATTACATGGGCTGAATTTCTGGATGAGTTCAACAGGAAGTACTTTTTGCGGGAAGTGATAGATCAGATGGGCAGTGACTTCCTAGAGCTTCGTCAGGGTACGAAGATAGTTTGAGAGTATGAGAAGCAGTTCAGTCACCTCTGAAGTTTTAGTGACATAGACATGACTGAGCATGATACGGTCTGTACGTTTGAGAGAGGGTTACATGCTAGCATCCATAACCTTTGTTCTTTCTGGGATTGCGCTAATTTGGTTGAGATCATGGAGATAGTTGCATCAAAGGAGAAAAGACTTGAGGAGGAAGCTAGTGATCTCATGCGTACCCAACCTAGAGCTGCAAGAGGTTGTGAGCCTCAGAATCATCCTCGAGATAATTAGAGCTCAGGACCTAGTCAGACTCGGACGTTATGTGCTACTTGTGGAAAAAGCAATGATGGAGTTTGTTGGAAGGAGAGAATAAAATGGTTCCAGTGTGGACAACATGGTCATATTAGAGGGAATTGTCCAGCAAGGGACAACTACATGAGGTGTGGACATCTAGGCTATTATGCGTGAGACTGCAATGCGTAATTGAGCGTGAGGTAGCTGGAAGTGCAAAATCAAGGGAACTTGCCACCACCACTAAAACGACGAGCAATTGGACCATGTGTATATGCAATTGGAGAACAACATAATGGAGAGCAGGATGCTACATAAACAAATAATGTTGCTTCCAATGAATAAGTTAGAGTCTAAGCACATTGCATGAATTTTTGTTTTCGCGGTTTATGTATAAGGATAATAGTTCATATACTTGAGATATCAGTTTATTTGGAGTTATGTTTGTTTGAGATTTCAAACATTGGGTTATGACTTATTTAATAGAGTTGATGTAATATTTTGTTACTTGATTTCGTAAAACACAACTGAATCATTTAAGAAATATGTACCACAACTAAACTCCAGTGACTCTATAAAAAGAGAAAAGGAAAATTATACTAGTAATGTTGAATTCTGGACGAATTATCTTTATGTGGGAAGAATTGTTAGATCCAACTCTAAATTTTGGAGACTTTATTTTGTGGTCCATAAAGCCCATTAATAGAAAGTAGAGTTAGAGTTAGAGAGAATTAAGAGTTAAAAAAGGAGGTTTTAGGAATCTCAACCTAGCACCAAAACCTATTGTGTTCTTCTATTTAAACCCCTTTATTCGGCACCAAATAAGCTTTTTCCTCTTCTCCTATCTGCAAACTCGAGCCTCAGAGCAAGTATCTCCATCGCCGAAGTGGATTGAACAACCTAGTGACCCTCCAAGTGGTAAGTAAGCCAGTCCAAGTCAATGTCTTTCAGGGGCTAATCTTTGGTCACTGATTCTCGGATCTGATTTTTGTAGGGTTGTAAAGATCTCGCTCTCAAGAGTAAGTAGCTGTAAACCACGTTTCGATCGAAGTTATATTGAGGAAGTTACAATCAGTCTAAGGTAAGACATCGAGACTGATTTCTGTTTCAGAAAGAAAACATATCCATTTAGCTTAGTTTCAGGGTTCATAACTATTTGATCACTGATCCGTAGTCGCAAACCATTTGTCAATCGGAGTTAAATTGTGAGAGTTACGACCAGTTTAAGGTAAGACGTCGAAACTGATTTCTGTTTCAGACTTGGAAAAATTATGGGTTTCTATTCTAAATCTGTGTTCAACTTGGCTTGTTTATGGACAAATTCCGAATAGATCTAGACAAGGAAGGCTAGACCAAAGCATATTTTTGAAAGATGATATATACAGGAAGCCCACGTGACCATCAGACCATCAGATCTAGGTAAGATCTATTCGGTAAATGTGTTGCTTCTCTGCAAGAATCATCTGTATTGTTGACTGATGAATCCTAATTCTTGTATATTGCTTATGTGTGAAAGTATTAGTTTTTGGAAGTTGTTTGGCTTGTTTTGCTGTATTTTTTAGTCAATTTCTTGGCCAATCAAGGCAAGGACGTGATCTGCGAGTCTTTTAATTTCATTTTAATTTTAGCATGTTTACCAATATTATATATTTTAATAAATATATATATATATATATATTTATAAATAATATATTATAGATAAAATAAGATAATTTCTTGAATTATTATATATAAATATATTGGTATTGTTCTACCTCCGAAAGATAGAATATTGTTTGAATAGTTTAAAATCAGAAAAATATATAAGAGAATATTATATAGAATAGTCCTTTTAAGTTTGAAATTAAAAAAATAGCCTTTTTCGCCTTATCGAAATTGCACATTTTTTATTAAAATGGGCAGTTTGCAGTGGGGTATCATGTAACATATGTTTTCCATGGTGGATCCAAGTATGCTATATTATCCACGGTGGACATGATACTGCCCGCGGTGGACATGATACTGCCCACAGTGGACATTATACTGTCCACAGTGAACAAGAATGATGAAGTTGTCCTCTAGGGACATCAATTGCGTAGTTTTGATCGGTACTTGTCCTCTGTGGACAAAAAAAACATTTCTATGGACCAGGTAAAAAATACATTTTTTACCAAAAACGTGCCTTTCGTGCAAGGTTAAGAAAATGGGCTACTTTTTGTAATTTAAAACTTAAAGGGGCTATTTCAGATAATTAATTTAATATTTAAAGGATATAAAGAAAAGTCTCTTAAGCTTGACATAAAATGAATCGAGCTACCGGTTGTCGCTTCCATGAATAGACTGCTGACATGGAATGAATCAAGCTACAGGCTGTCGCTTCCATGAAGAGATTGTTGACATGGTATGAATCGAGTTGTGGGCTGTCGCTTCCATGAATAAATTTTTGTCATGGAATGGATCGAGGTACAGGCTGTCGTTTCCATGGCAAATAGATTGATGAACTATAGTGGCCCTGAAACCATCTAGTGGATGGTTGAGCCGATGTGTGTGTAGAGTCGACTACTAAAGACCGACATGTTTGGTACAACTCGTTTAAAAACACTAGTTGTATATGCTTGCTTTCTATGTATATGATAAACTTGCTTTGATTAGGATAGAACTTTATGCCTCGGTGGAAAGAAATGATCTTCTCACTGAGTATCCATTACTCACCCCTCTTTATTTTTATTTTTACCATGATTTTTGTTCAAGGTATGATTTGTTGGTGGATTATTTAAAGTAATGAATTGTGGCAAGACCAAGGAATAATACGCTGTCTCCTAGGATCGGGAGCGAGGTGATACACATGACCTCATGGAAGTTGATAGGATCATCTTTCAATTAGGTTTGATTTTCCTCTTGTTACATTAAAAATACTATATAATTGTCTGGAATACATTTCTCCTTTCTCTAATGGATCACCGCAAATTCACTTGTTCATGATTCATCGACACTTATTCTTGATGCAGTGGTTTTTGAGAATCTTGAACTTGATTTTTATTGTCATCATGATTTCAAGGAAGAGCTTTAGTATCAAGTTGAGATTCCAAAATTGCTTTATCAAAAGCAGCTATATGAATCGGTCTAGAACCTAAATCTAATTCTTTCTCAAAGATGATGTCTCTAACTTCATTTCTGCCCCACATTATCCTTAAAGAACGTTGTTGTTCCTGTCTCAAAAACGATCTTATGTGTGGGATCATAAAACTTATAGCCCCGAGATCACTCAGAATAACCAATAAAATAACTGCTCATAGTTCTAGAGTCTTAACTTTTTCTCAAATGGCTTGTAAGGCCTAGCCTCATCTGGACATCCCCATATGTGAAATTGCTTTAAACTCGGTTTCCTCCAAGTCCAAAGCTCATAAGGTGTTTTTGCAGTTGTCTTAATTGGTATCTAATTAAGAATGTAAGCTGCAGTCTTTAGCGCCTCTCCCCAGAGTGAGTCAGGTAAATATTCTCTACCACGGTCAGATCTAACAGACTTTATCCTTTGGTCGAGTTGATTATCAACTTCGTCCTTAAACTTTTTGAACATGTCTAAAAACTCTGATTTTTATGAATAAAAAACAAGTATGCATATCTAGAGCAGTCGTCTATGAAAGATATAAAGTATTCCAAATTGCCTTAGGAAGATCCACAAATATATGTATGTATCAACTCAAGGACTTCTTTAGATCCACACAACCATCACTATTTGTGAAGTCAACATAACTTAATATATCATCTAACACAAGTCGCTCAATTCTATTTCTTGAAATGTGACCTAAGCGTTTGTGCCACAAAATTCTTGAATTTGCATCTTCGAATTTTTTGTTTAGTACCCCTCTATTCAACACTTAAGGTTTAATTATGAAAATCTACAGTGTCAAACATATAAAAATTGTGTTGTCCATAAGTGTACCAAATCCAATTATAACAAAAATTAAAGAACGAAATAGTTTTTCCATTCCCAAATAGACAAGAATAACCAGATGTGTCTAAATAAGGACCATGAACCAAATTATGTCTAAAGATGATAGAATAAAAGTGTCTTTTATATCCAAAAACAACGAGTACTAAAAAACAATATAAAATGCATAATTGCCTCCACATCCACCGCAAATCCATCAGCCACATGAATGCGTCTTTGGACATCAGTAGGTTTTCAGTAGCTCAGGAAACCATGCAGTGAAACACTAATGTTAGTAGTTATAGCTATATCTAACCGCCAAGTGTTTCTGGGTACTTCAACTAAGTTCACCTTAGAACAGACCATAGTAAAGGAACTACATTTCTTTATACGCTATGAGTGGTACTTTTGGCAATTCTTTTTCATATGTCCAACTTTCTTACAAAAGAAACATGTTTCTTCAACCTTAGTCTGATTCTTTTGAGTTGGACCTTTGGCAACATCATTATTAAAGACATCAATTTTTCTTCTTTTGCCCTGAACCTTATTAAACCAATGCGATTGGAACGTTCCCACTTCTCAAACCAGCCTTATACTCAGCAGTGCTCTCATTTGTAGGAGAAGTAGGATCTTCCATCCTTAATGCAAGGTCAAGATCCATACACCCAAGCACAATCTTAACATTACTTTTCTATTCCTTGTAATTGGAACAAGTAAGTGTTGGAATTGAACCTAAGTTCGCAGATATTGCAGTAAAATTTGCGGAAAAGGGAACAATCTTTATTAGTAATAACTACTAGCTAAACCGAAATAAAACAATGAAATTAACGATCGTACAATCCATCTCAAGATACCAAGTGCAACAATAATATCAAGTCTTTGGGTAGTAATATTAACTGATAGCAGTACTCTTGTTATAATAATCAAACATTGACAATAATGCATGATAAACAATAACATATCATTGGATCGATTTATTGTTCACATGATTATTCTAAATAATTTTCACATGTTTATTATCACATGTATATATACAACTCAATCAAATATAAACTTACATTTGGGTCGATTTAATATTCATACGAATATATATACATACAATATTTAATATTATTCTGATAATCAATAATCCAGTTCAAATGTTAAACTTGCACAATGACATAATGTTGAAAACATATTTGAATTAGGTATGAACCCAAGTTTTTAAACAAAGCAAATTTGGACTTCTCACGAATTCATTTAATATTTGGAACTTAAAACATCTTTTAGCCAAAATGAGCCAAGCCCAATAAAGAAGTTAAAACAATACCAAGCAAGCCTAATAATAAACTTGTCGTTTTATTAACAAAGATTCCATTAATTACAAAAGTGTTATTGTCTTCAATCTTAGTGGTTCCAACGAACCCTAATTTTTTTTTTAAGTTTTCAGCCACCATAACCAAAAATAGAACCAAATTTTGAAAAAAATAACCTAAGTTTCGAATAAACAATCCATGAATTTTAGTTCCAAATCTAACCCAAAAATTGCTCTTAAATTTCCGAAAATTATCAAAAGTATATTGAAGATTTAGTCATAACCAGAATTTATTTAAAGGGTTTTCGAACAGTCCAAGTTTAAGAGTGGATTCGATTATTGAAATCAAGAGTTAAACCAAGTCTGATATTTTTAGGTTTACTGAAATCAAGAGCTAAACCAGTCTGGTTAATGGATTCGATTATTTAAAAGTAA
Organism: Lepidium aucheri; assembly: GCA_900406435.1. Classification (NCBI taxonomy): domain Eukaryota; kingdom Viridiplantae; phylum Streptophyta; class Magnoliopsida; order Brassicales; family Brassicaceae; genus Lepidium; species Lepidium aucheri. Next base: position 54,744 of record OVBA01000343.1, read on the forward strand.
TCCATATCATCACAGGGCATGGGTGATGTCATAAGCGGGGACGAGCCTTCATCAGTTTCACTTCAAGTCAGCTTATTCAATCCAAAACTTCTTATTCCTAAGCTGATTTAGTTGGGTTAGTTTGGAGGTCGAGAGTGAGAGGTTTCATTCATTTGGTTAGCTCTAGTTTTCTTTTATCTTCAAGTTATGGGATCATCTCTACTGAGTTGTATTCATTCCAAGTTGGTGAGTGAAGAGAAATAACTCTGTATTGTTTTTCTGAGGAAGATAGAGAGAAGAGAGCAGTGAGTTTGGGTGAGAAAAGCTTTGTAAAATTCATAATTCATTTTGCTTGTCACCGGCGAGATTTAGGATTTCAAGTCTGAGATCTGAATTCTTAAAATTTTTGTGTATTTCTCTTTAATGTCTTGTTAAATTCTCAAACCTGCAAAGTAGAATCGCAGCCACAATCTGTATGAACTCATCATGAGTTCAACAAATTGGTATCAAAGCTAGGTTAGGTCTCTCTCTTCTGCAAGAATCAGATTTGAAGCTCGATGAAGAAATCGGAATTTGAAGATTTCAAACACCAAGACAAGATCAAAGATAGCGATCTTTGATGAAACTGGAGAATACAGACTCTGGAAGAATAGGGTGGTGGCAAGTCTCACAGTACAAGGATTAAAGAGCGTGCTAAAGCCATTCACACCAAGAGAGCTTACAGAAGACGAAGAGAAGAAACATGAGGAAAAGAAGAAACTAATTGAAGAAGAACAAGCGAGAGCAGATACATATGAACATGCTTTGAATCTTATTTTCTTGGCAGTAGATGATAAGATTCTTAGGAAGATTGAGAACTATGAGACTGCAGCCAGTACTCTTGACACTCTCGATAAGTTGTTTCTCCCTACTACTCTTCCTAATAGAATATTCTCAATTAGAAGTTTATGCTTTTCAAATGCAAGAAACTAAATCTATTGATCAGAATGTTCATGATTTCTTAAAGCTTGTAGGAGATCTAAGACATTTGCATATTGATATTGAAGAGGGGATTCAAGCTCTTCTCCTACTTAAGTTGCTTCCAGAGGTGTAGAAACATCTAAGGGAAACTTTGGCTTATAGCAAAGAAAAGCTGAAGGTTGATGATGTTGTTAAGGCAGCTAAGTCAAAGGAAGTGAAGCTTAACAAGTCCGTTTATGTTTCAAAGACAAATGGAAAAGGGTGATTTGTTAGGGGAAGATCTGAATCTAGAGATAACAACAACAGAAACAACTCCTCAAGATTTGAGAGCAAGGGAACATCTATGTTCAGAGACAAAAGTGAAGGTGAATGCAGGATATGTGTAAAAACTGGTCATTATAAGACAATGCTACAAGTGGCTAGAAAGGAACAAGAACAACCAGCAACATCAACAAAACAAGGGCAAGTCATCTTTAGCTCAGGATGATGCAAAAGATCTGGTAGGATTAGTAGCAGGCCAAAATGAATTTGTCTCCAAATGAGATTAATAAAGATGAGTGGATAATGGACACATGATGTTCATTTCATATGACCCCAAGGAGAGAACTCTTTATGAATTTCAGAGAAGTCATAGAAGGAAGAGTTAGTATGGCTAATAATACTCACTTTGAAGTTCAAGGAATCGGGTCAATCAGATTCGCAACCAAATATAATTCAGCATTTGTTCTCCATGATGTAAGATACATGCCTTAGATTTCTCGAAATATGATTTCCTTAGGTACACTTGAAGGAAAAGTTTTTCAGTTCTAGGGAAGAAATGGTGTTCTTAAGGTCATTAAGGGATGTATGGTAATTACATCATGTAAAAGAAATCACTTAATCTACCTTCTTCAAGGTACAACTAAGATTCCAGTTTGTAAAGTTGCATAATCTAATAGTGTTAACTCGGGAAAGTCAATAGAAGATGAAACAAGGCTTTGGCATAGTCGTCTAAGTCACATTGGTCAGAAAAGTTTAAAGATTGGGTGTTTCAAAGATAGTTAAGTTATTAAGATTGGATTCTGCGAAGACTGTGTCATAGGGAAGACACATTGAGTGAGCTTTGGACCAGCTTTGCATGTCACAAATGAGAAACTTGATTATATTCATTTTGACCTGTGGGACTCTCCAAATATGCCATCAAGCATAAGCAGATGTCAGTATTTTCTCACATTTAGTGATGATTACTTGTAAGGTCTGGATTTACCTCCTCGGACACAAAGATGAAGTATTTAAACACTTCAAGGAATGGAAGAAAATGGTTGAAACATAGTCAGAGAGGAAGGTAAAGAAACTAAGAATGGACAATGGTCATGAGTTCTCTAACCAGCAGTTTGATAATCATTGCAAGGAAGAAGGCATAGTGAGGCACAAAACTTGCACCCAAACTCCACAACAAAATGGAATTGTAGAGAGATTAAACCGGACCATTATGAATAAAGTCATAAGCATGCTCAGTGAAAGCGGATTAAACAAAAGATTTTGGGTTGAGGCAGCTTCTACAGCTATATTCCTTAGAAATTGATCTTTTTCTTCAGATATTAATTTCAAGGTTCCAGAGGAAATGTGGACTTCTGTCATGCTATGTTTAAAGGAGATTAGAAGATTTGGCTGTATAATATATGCTCATTTAAGTGAAGGAAAATTAGAGCCAAGAACCAAAAGAGGAGTGTTCATAGGATACGCTGAAGGGGTCAAAGGATATCGAGTTTGGCTGATAGATGAAGATCGATGTACAATCACCAGAAACATTGCATTTAGAGAGGATACAATGTTTAAGGATCTCAAATCCGGTAATGGTAATTTAGACAAAATTACTGACATTACTAATGAACTTGAGTTTTAATTATTTTCAGATACGCCAAGGATTGAAGCTCAAGGTGGAGCTGAAGGAGAATAAGTTACAGAACAAGTTGATACTCATCATGCTATGGAAGAGCAACAAGCTCAAGAAAGTGAACCAGAAAACCTCGAGGATTATAAGCTAGCACAAGATAGAACCAGAAGACATATCACCCGTCCATCCAGGTTACGAGATTATTTATGTGATGATGAAGATCGTGATGATGATTTGTCTGGCTTTGCCTTCATGTTAACAGAAGATGCAGGAGACAACAAGCCAACAAGCTATGCTGAAGCTTAAATGGATCCAGAGAGGGAGAAATGGATTGAAGAATCAAACGAAGAGATGTTCTCTTTAAAGAAGAATGGAACTTGCACATATATAGACATACCTAAGATAAAAAGGTAATAGGAAGCTATGTTGAAGCTTTAAAGGATCCAGATAGTGAGAAATGGATTGAAGCAGCAGACGAAGAGATGTTCTCTTTAAAGAAGAATGGAACTTGGACATATATAGACAGACCTAAGAGTAAAAAGGTAATACGCAGTAAATAGATTTCTAAACAAAAAGCTGGTGTTGCAGGTGTAGAGAAACCAAGATTAAAGGAAAGATTGGTTGTCAAAGGTTATTATAGAAGTGAATATGATTATTGTGTTTATCTTGAAAGGTTTCATGATAATTCATATTTGTATGTTTTACTTTATGTTGATGATATCTTAATTGCTTCTAAAAATAAATGTGAGATTAACAATCTTAAAATTCTGTTGAGTTCTGAGTTTGAGATGAAGGATTTAGCTGATGCCAAGAAGATCTTAGGTATGGTGATCACAAGGAATGGAGCTACAAGATCGTTGAATGTTTCTCAACAGAGTTACTAGCTCAAGGTGTTAGGAAAATGGATCAATCAAAAAAGTAGCAACTCTTCTTGGAGCTCATTTCAAACTTAAATCAGCAACAGAAAGGGAAGCTTGAGACCATCAAGATGTCATGAGAAGTCTTCCAAAGTGCCGTGGGGAGTATTATGTACTTAATGGCTGCACCAGACCATATCTAGCTTACTTAGTTGGAATGATAAGTTGTTTCATGAGCAACCCTCGCAAGGATCACTGGCAAGCAGTTAAATGAATTTGGAGGTACATCAAAGGATCTGTTTCAACAGGTCTTAGCTACATAAATGAAGGAAATTTCAAGATTGAAGGCTTCAGTGACTCAGATTATGCAGCAAATTTTGACAATAGGAAGTCTATATCAAGAATGGTTTTTTATTGCATGAGGAAATACAACTAGTTAGAGGTCTAGGCTTCAGAAGGTAGTTGTCTTATCAACTGCTAAATCAGAATATGTTGCCTTAACAGAAGCAGCAAGGGAAGCTATCTGGTTAAAAAGATTAGTAGAAGAATTTGGTTACCCTCAAGACAAGGTCACATAGTACAATTGCACTAGCTAAGAACGCAGTTTATCATAACAAAACCAAGCATATTGCAGTGAAGCTTCACCAAAACTATCCAGGAGATTTCAACAGATTATAACACATCATATATTTTCACCAAAACTATCCCAGTCTACAAGCTTCACTAAGCATTAAAAGTGCTTTGGATTACAAAGCAGTAGGTTTTTAAAGGAGAAAAGATCCACCAAATATCAACAACTGATCAAGACTAGATTCACACGCATGAAGATATAAAGGATATGTTTATTGGATTTGTAGTTTGATTAAAGATAACATTCAATCTAGTTTAGAATTTGAAAATTTATATATAAGCCTTTTTTTCTTTTTTGTCAACAATATTGGGCCACAACTGGCCGGCCCATTAGCCAAGTTCCTGCATAATACAGACGGCGGGACTCGATTCCGGGATGTGCAAGTGCGCCTGCCATTTAGTGGACTTATCTCTGCCACTGGACTAAAGGCCACTTGCATATAAACCTTTTTTCAAAACACTTTCTTTATTTTTAAAATATAAAGCTAAAATTGGTTATATATAAATTGGATTAATTTCAGTTCATATACATCTCTAATAATCATATAATATTAATATACTATTAATAAAAAATTAGAATATATAACAAAAACGAAACAAAAATTGTTCACAAGTCATGATCAGAAAGTATTTAAAGGGTTTTCGAAGATCCGAAGTTTAAAAAAGAATTCGTGCATCAAGTCTGATTTCTTCAGGTTTAATGAAATCAAGAGTTAAACCAATCCGGTTTATAGATTCGGTTATTTAAAAGTAAATCCCTATCATTACAGAACACATGTGGAGTCGTAAGCGAGGACGAGCCTTCATAATTTAAACTTCAAGTCAGCTTATTCAATCCAAACTTCTTATTCCTGAGCTAATTCAGTTGGGTTAGTTAGGAGGTTGAGAGTGAGAGGTTTTATTCATTCAGTTAGCTCTAGTTTTCTTTTATTTTCAAGTTCTGGGAGGTTCTCTACTGAGTTGTATTAATTCCGAGTTGGTGAGTAAAAAGAGATAACTATGTATTGTTTTTCAGAAGAAGATAGAGAGAAGAGAGCGGTGAGTTTGGGTGAGAGAAGCTTTGTAAAATTCATAACTTATTTTGAGTTTCTTTGTTATCATGATGATAGTGGATTCTAGTGTTTGTCACCGGTGAGATGTAGGATCTCAAATCTGAGATCTGAACTCGTAAAATTGTTGTGTCTTTCTGTATAATTTCTTGTTAAACTTTCAAACCGCAAAGTAGAATCGTAGCCACAAACTGTATGACCTCATCTTGAGTTCAACAATAATTTTAAGATCAATATATATAGATTCGAAAATCTCATAAAGTTTAGTTTTAAATCCAAGATCTAAACATGTTTTTATTTATGATAAACAAAAAAACCCACATATTCCAGAATTCTTAATCTAGATTAAAGTTTAGAATTTCACATATTAATAAATTCAAATTTATTATATAAAATGACCTAATTATCAAACAAAAGTTGAACATGGCGCTCCGATACTAACTGTTAAAATCTACTTTATGATTTCTCAATCAACACATGTCAGTCTCTGATTAATAAGAATATAAGCAGAAACATACTGTTGGGATCCATGACTTATGATCTGAATTTTGCATGGTTCTTCTACAACGAACCTAAAATATAGGATTACTGTGGGGACCAAAACTTTCTATTTATATAGAATTAATTTCTAATTCAACCTTCATCAAATTAGAGATTACTGTATGTTAGCACATCTTTTTTTTTGTCAACGGCATGTTATAATATATTAAGAAAGAATAAGTACATGGATAAATTACATCAATCCCTCGTAAACTGACTCTCGAACATCACAGGCAAGAGCATCAGCTTTATGATTCAGATATCTCGGGATAACTGAGAGAGAAAAGAAAGTAAGTAAAGAACACAATCATGCATACTCCTCTTGGTACGGAAGGAAAGCAGACCACTCCTCTGGATTATTGAAAATCTTCAGCACCATTTTGAAATCCACCGAAAACTCTACCTCCGTAATGTGCCGCAAATTAAACGACTCCATTGCCCAGAGAACAGCTTCAACTTCAGAGTGAAGGGCCGATATACTTCGATGAATACTTCTAGCCCCCATAAGGTTTCCTCCCACCGAATCTGGAAAACAGAACGCACCCTAAGCCGGTATTGAGGTCTGTATTCTTCTAGAAAGCATTCACAAGACACTTGTATCATGTGAAACTGGCATTAGTAGTGGATGGGAAAACCCATGGAGCCTTCGTAAAGGCGGCTTTGGCTACTAAGGGGAGTCTATTGGTTTCTAACTCCTTTCGAGCTAAGGACCATTCCTTAAAGTCCGCTTCCGCCTGAAAGATTTTATTCCGTGGATCAACCATGCTATTTGAAAAGCAATGATCATTATGTGCTTTACAAATATGCCATATTATCCATGGGAAAACTTGGAGCTCATCAAGATCTCGCAGTCTCCAAAATAAGTAATCCAGGTTATACCATATAGATGGTCCCAGGTATATATTAACCGCATAGGGAATATTAGATAGTGCTCAAGGTTGGAGGCTGGAGGATATTCAAAGATGGCATGATTTATCGTCTCTTCATCTGCACCACATTGTGAGCAATGGGTATCACAGTTAATACCATGCTTACTCAAATTATGTTTGACTGTAGGACAACCTGATAGAGTTTGCCACATAAAATGTTTAATTTTGTTAAGACAGTTGATTTTCCAGATTTTGTTATGTAAGACCTAAAAGTTTGGTCCAAATTGTCCAAACCCAATAAGTGAAGCTGCCTCTTCAGATTGATAACCTGATTTGACTGAATATCATTCTGTCTTTGTGAAAAGCCATCCCCAATAATAGAGACGAGGAGTACGAGGGATGGGTATTCCCAGAATGAGTGGGACATTAGACAGACTAAAGTATTGTCGCACCAGAATCTCCTTCCATTTAGCATACCTATGGTCAACAAATTGATCCACAGTAAGGTCAGGATACATATTAAACTCTAAACTAGCAGCAGGTCTGGGAAAAGAATCCGGGATCCACGGATCAGACTAGAATTTGATGGATTTCCTATCCTGAATTCTCTGTATAATACCCTTAGAAACTAAAGACCACCTTGACACTACACTGCACCACCCGCAGGAAGGGTTAACTAGCATTTCAGCAGTTCATGGATCTGTATCTTTATAGTATCTTCGTTTCATGACCTTGGCAAATAAAGAATCATGGAAGTCAAGAAGTCGCCATAGTTGTTTACCTAGAAGAGCAGAATTGAATTCCTCTAACGCTCGAAAGCCTAGTCCACCTTTAGACTTTGGTTTACATAGTTGTTTCCATTTCTTCCAATGAACAACTTAGTGGTTTCTGTGTTTGACCACCAGAAGTTTGCAATTGTTGAATTTAGTTTAATGACCAGTGATTTGGGAAGACGACAAATGACATAACATAAGTTGGAAGAGCTGTAAGGATAGATTTAATCAAGACTTCCTTACCCGATCTAGACAGAAATTTAGAGGACCAACTATTTATTTATTCCTGGAGTTTCTCACGTACAAAGGCAAAAACTTTTGTTTTTGCCCCACCAAGGTTTTCCGGGAGACCTAGATAGGATCCCATTCCGCCCATTTGGGAAATCCCGAGAATATTATGGATTTCCATTTTATGACTATTTGGTACTCTTTGACCAAATTGGATCGAAGATTTGTCAAAATTATTTTGTTGTCCAGACACTACTTCATACTTGTTAAGTATCTGTAAAATATGTAAAGTCTCTTCCTTAGATGCTTTACAAAAAAATAAGTTATCATCAGTAAATAGCAGATGGGGTATATTAGGGCTATTTCTTGCAATTGAGATGCCTGATATGAGGTCCCTATTTTCTGCAAAGGCTAATTTGAAAATGAGGAGTTCCGTACATAGAATAAAAATGCAGGGGGAAAGCGGATCACCCTGGAGTATACCCTGATGCGGAATAATGCGCCTGCCCGGTATCCTGTTTATAAGAACATAGTATTCGACACTAGTAATACAGTACATAATACACTTTATCCAAGCCTCACATAAACAAGGTTTTCGAAATAATATTTCAACAAAAAGTCATTCTACTCTGTCATAAGCTTTGCTCATGTCCATTTTATTGGCCTTAAACTTACTTTTCACAGCCTTATTAGTACGAAGGGCGTGAAACATTTCTTTTGCAATTAATATGTTATCAGAAATTAACTTACCAGCAATAAAAGTCGATTGTGTTTCCAATACAAGTTTGGGTAAGACTTTTTTAAGCCATAAACACAACACTTTTGAAATAATTTTGTAACCCACATTGCATAAACTAATCGGTCTGAATTTGGTCATCTTCGATGGAAGAGAAACCTGAGGTATGAGACAAATGTTCTTAGCATTCAAGTCTCATTCAAAAGATCTTTGACTTAGAAACGCATTGACTAGATTGACCAAATTGTCTTTAAGAATCTTCCATGAGTTTTGGAAAAAAAGTGCTGTCATACCATCTGGACCCGGGGTTTTTCCTGGATCCATCATAAATAGGGCAGTCTTAATTTCCAATTTTGTGGCTCTTCACATCAATAATTGATTGTTTGAGTCTCTGATTTTAGACTCCAACTCATCCAGAAGGGTTGTGGAATTACCATTACTTGTGAAAAGTCTCAAAAAATAACCTAAAGCTTCAGCTAGGATATCTTCTTCTTGCGTTACCTAATTACTACTATGCGTAGCTAGACCAACTATTCGATTACGTGCTCAATGTTGTTTAGTTTGAGCATGGAAGAAATTTTTATTTGCATCCCCCTCTTGGAGCCATTTGTTGCGGCTTTTCTGTTTCCTGTCGACATGATTTAATTGTACCTATAAAGGTCATTTACCTTCTATAATGAAGACCTTTCCAATTCTTCTCAATTATGTCCTTAAAATCAGCTTTCCCAATCCATCGTTCATCAAAAATAGACTGAGGATGTGGTTTAAAAACTTGATCAGCAAACTGACCCAAGATAGGATGATGATCCAAACCTATCATATCAAGGTACTCAATTTATGATCTCAGAAATAACTCGTGCCACTCTTCATTCCCAAAGGCTTTATCAAGAACACATCGAGTAATCCTGTTATTTCTCACTCCTCTCGAGGACCATATATTACGTATTTTTAGAAATTCGATAAGTCCACAATCTAATATCATTTGGTTAAAATCCACAAAGGAATTAACATGTCGTAAAGGGCCACCTTGATTTTCATGGTTACCCGATAACTCATTAAAATCACCAATAATTATCCAAGGTGTGTCTCTAATAATACCAATTCGAGTTAACCTTTGCCTAACATAAGATTGTTTATTTTGGACAGGTTCCCCGTAAAAAAAAGTAATATCCGTTGATTTTCTTTTAATTTCAACAGATACGTTTATCATATTTTTATCCTTATGATTAATTGTGACATCAAAAAGATCATAATATAACAGTGCTAAGCCTCCACTACAACCTACTGGTTCAACTGTTTGTAAAAGAAGGAGGTTTGCTCGGTAGTGGTGGTGGTTTGATAAGCCTTGCCTTGTGAAACGTTTGCAATTTATGTGCAAACTCTTCATGAATTCGAACCATCTCTTCATCAGGAAGGTCTTTTGCACTCACTAGGGCAGCCTCAACGGCCAAATTATTGAGAGTGGATTCTTCCAAGGTCAAAGACTCTACCTCCTTCACACCCACATTTTCCATGACAACATCAACCTGCGGAACAATCTCAAGAGATGTGAATGTCAAATCTGTTTCAGATCGGTTATTCATCATAGTATTATTAACACAAGAATCGAGATAATCAACTTGTGGAGGAATAACATCATTAGTAGTAGGTAATGTTTCCTCTTGAAATAGAGGTCTCTGCACCTTTTTAGTTAGTGAAGTCTCACCATGGAGCACTCGCCAATCTCAACTCCAGATCCAGTAAGGAGAAGATCAGTTGACTGATTCAAAGATGCAAACCGAGATTCTGAATCTGAAAAATAAAATTTATAATCTGCTCACTTAGGCCGGTTCTTACCAGTAACTCGAGGCTTAGTCATACCCAAACGAGAAGCAGCAAGGTTATTCCCATTTGCAATCATAGCCGACTTCTTATTGCTAGCTAGGACTGCCCCTTTAAAACTTTTTTTGCGACCATCGATTGCAGAGTTGCCTTTGTTGTTTGGTACAGCTTCAACAGTAATAGCTTTAGCCTTGTAGCAGCTACTTGATGCATGAGTCATACGATAAAAAAGATCGCAATAACCAGATATTCTTTTATACTCAAACATGATCTTAGTTTATTTACCTTCCTCAAATTCCAAAATGGAGGAGAAAAGCAAGGTTTTGGAACAAGGGAAGTCGATCAGAACTTTACCCTTCAATGTTTCCACATGAACCACTTCACCGACCACACCAGCTACCACTCTGTATACTTCTTCAACTCGATACTTGAACGGAATACCTGTGATCGGAATTTAAAGACTGATGGTACTAGGGTAATCCGCATCAGCCATTGGTTTCCATGGTTTGTACATGACCATCCAGCCATCAAAGTTGATAGATCCATTGGCAAGCACAGCATCCAGATCCTTGAGGTCTTTAAACTTGAACTGATAGCGACCATTTCCCAGGTTGAGTCCCTCGACCCGTCCAACCATATTCCAGAAATGGGGCATTCTCAAAATAAAAGTATCTACATTCTAAATCAGTGGATTCAGACAACAACCCATCAGGACTTTGGAACCTCTTGCCAAGAGATTGGAGTTGTCAATCTTAGGTATCTTAATTCCCAACCATCTCGGTGGAGTACCCACTTCAGTAACCTTCTTGTTTAGCTTGACTTGAGACATCCTCACAATTAAGAAACAGAAGAAAAAATTGTTAATAGATGTGAAAGAAAGCCAAATTCGCTCTAAAAGATATAGTTCTCTATGATGGAGAGACCAAGAAACGTGATCAACCCTTATATACGAGAAGAATATAGGGTTAATACACAATAATCAAGCTAGATTCTAGATATACACCAGATTTCAGATATATGAAAAATATACCAAATTCGAGTGAGAAAATATACTTCCCTTAATTTCTAAGTATCTCAAAGATCTTAAGATTCTTGAAATATAAATCAAAATATGCTAAAAGCTGTCCAAAAGGCTTATCCCTCAAGGCAGACTAAATTTTTGTTGGACAGTACATATGAATTAGCAAGCCCAAAGTTTTGTCCTGAACTAGGGGCATGATAACTAAGGAGCGAGGCATAAACATATTGACTATGACTAGTAGAACCAACCTTAATATGCAAAGTGTACCAAAGAACCAATTAACTATAATTGACAACCTATTCTCGGTTAGCATATGCCCAGTTATTAAATTTTGAATAAATATTGAGTATCTAGATTGCATATAAAACCAATGAATTGGATTCAACATATATAATAGCACCTGGAAAGTCTGGTGATTAAACTTACCAACATTTTAATGGTGACTACATAAACAGGTCTGGAATTGAGAGGATTCCACCTCCTTATCAGACCAGTCCATTCCAACATCCGCCAGAGCTGCTGAAAATCGCTTAGCTCTGCACTATTCACAGGTACCAATGTTAAAAACATTGACCAAAGCTGATCATTGATACGACAGTTAAGTTTCAGCCTTATCTGATGTTGTTTATCTAGGATAGTCCAGCTTTTAATAAATGTATACCGATCAGTATATTTCAATATTGTCGCGCACAAGCGAAACCCACCAAACAGAGAGTATGAATTGCAAAAAGACACTAGTGTTGATCAATATATATTTTATTATTGTTGTAACAATTAAACCGAAATGAGATAAGAAGTCCTTATTGCTCAAAAGAAATAGGAATACTTAACAGCTTTAAGATCGAGAAGTGGAAGATTCTCTGCTGTACAATGTGGTAAACGGAGGGATAATGTTTCCCTTTAAACATACTATTCTATCCATATGATCTGTACATGAGCACACTCTCCTCTGTCTCTTGTCTAGAACAACTAAGCTTTCCAACCACCTATAAATAAGGCCCGTAGACATTGCTGTGTGTTACCACATCATCTTAACTCCTTTAAATAATACTCCTAACACATTATTATATATTTGTGACTCCAAAATAATTCTTACAAGGGTTATCTTTGTAAGAGAAGAGAGATGTGAATAGAATTTAGTCTATATCGAATAATTATAGAAAAATTGTAATGAACAACATAAAACGTTTTGGTGTTTAGTTTTGAGATAAGGTCTATACTTATAGCCCTCTGTAGAAAAATACATGATTGTTTTGCCCTTATTTCTATTCACCTCTCTCATCCTCTCTATCTTTCATGTTACTTTCTTTTCTTCATTTTCTCTTTCTTTATTAATCTCTTCTTTCTTTGTCAGAGAGAGAAAAAACAAAGGCCAGAAGAAAAAATGAGATCGAAGTTTTGTTTCGTTAGCTCTTGTTCTTAGTCTCTTCTTCATTTTTTGTGATGGGTTTGCTACTAATGAAAGTATTTTGTAATCGTTGTTGCTTTTGTTTATTAATTTGTTTAAACTCATATCTAAGATTTCATTCATTTATAGCTTGTTGAGCTCATGCTAAAAAAAATTCATACCTTTTAGATTTTTAATCTCCATGAACCTCAGTTCAAAGTTTCGTACTTAATTTGCCAAGACTTCAGAGCCTTGACGAACACAGAGACTGGTGGAGAACTCCGGAAGTTGATTCATTGGTTGTATGTTTGAGCGAATTTCAGTAGCACGAGAGTTTTTGGGTTTAATCACCGAATTTTATTTTATCATTGTTTATTAGGGATTCTAACTCTTGATGACTTTTATTTTATAGATTCATTATAATTTTGTAAATTATCAACAACAGCCATAGCTAGGGTTACATATTAGCGTTAAAAATTCACGACGAAGATAAAGAGGATTCGACTAATAACTATTATTGTAAATGATAACTATTATTTTAATCAATAACTATAATTGTAACCTATAACTATTGTTGTAATCGATAACTATTATTATATTCGATAAATATCTAATTATCAGTTATTGAAATTAGTTTGTAGATTTAGGAAGAGGAATAAAATCAATTAGTGATGGTGGAGAAGGAAAAAAATCAATTAGTGATAGAGGAGAAACGAAATAATTGGCAGCAGTGGTTCACTATTCTAGGTTAGAAGCATACTTACTGATTTTTTGTAAATAATGTTGTTTGTAGTTATATTAAGTGTTTGCATTTATATTAAATTTTTCCCTTCTATATGCATCTTTGTAATCAATTTCCCTAGTAAAGTGTCCTAGAGTGCAAGGCAATGTTAAAAATTATATGCAAAATATTTTTGTTCGCATAAAATAATAAAGTTACGGTTAAATATATTGGTAATAGTGTTTGCAATTATATTGAGTGTTTCTCTTATATATGTGCCTTCGTAATCAATTCCCCAAGTAAAGTGTCCTACAGTGCAGGGCAATGTTTAAAGTTATATGCAAAACATTCTTGTTCCCGTAAAATAATAAAGTTACGGTTAAATATATTGTTAATTGTTACAATCTGATTTAAAGGTTAACATCTAGTCCATTATATCATCGGAATATATTGCCCCAAAGAAGAATACCTGATGTGGTGCGATGAAGAAACCGATGAGATGGTCGATCACATGTTATAGATTATTCCAAAAGGTGTGAAGAGATGGACAAGCTTGAGTGCCACTGCAAGATATTGTTCTCTGTGTTTGTGGAAAAGAACATATGACCATCCACTGTTATGCTTATTTATATGCCATGTATTGTAAGCATGTTTCATTTTACAAACTCTTGTCCTTTTTTATCCAGATATCCTCTTTATATAATTTTGCAGCTAACATATAAGTTTCCAGCTAACATATATATTTGCAGGTAACGTATATGTCAGGGTACTTTGTTTAGAATTTGGGATTCTTAGGCAGCAAGTTCTGCGACTTTGTTTCTGATGCAAATGAATAAGTAGGCTGTAAATATTTTTTGGGTGAATTACTAGAATAGTCTTTTTTCATCCTATATTGACCACAATAGTTCAAAAAGATTTTAATTACAATTCTACTCTTTTTGGTATTTTCTATCCCGTTTTACCCCTGTTCGCTTTGGAAAACAAAATACGAAACTGCCATTAATGAATAATTCCACGTTAACAGAGAGAAAAAACACGGAAAATTGTCCTAGTCTTGTAGGTTTACGGCCATGTGTTGTAGGTTTTCAGTTTCATTTGTTGTAGGTTTATTAGTGTTTTGTTGTAGGCTTTACTGAGATATTTGTTGTAGGTTTACTGTTCGGTTGTTGTAGGTTTTGTGGGATGGATATGTCGTAATTTTGACTTAGTTTTCTTTGTTGTAGGTTTAATAGGTACTTTGTTGTAGGTTTATTAGTTAGTTGTTGTAGGTTTTACTGAGGTATATGTTGTAGGTTTACTGATCAGTTGTTGTAGGTTTGGTGGGATGGATATGTCTTATTTGTCGACTCAGTTTTCTTTTGTTGTAGGTTTTCAGTTTCATTTGTTGTAGGTTTATTAGTGTTTTGTTGTAGGCTTTACTAAGATATTTGTTGTAGGTTTACTGTTCGGTTGTTGTAGGTTTTGTGGGATGGATATGTCATAATTTCGACTTAGTTTTCTGTGTTATAGGTTTAGTAGGTACTTTGTTGTAGGTTTATTAGTTAGTTGTTGTAGGTTTTACTGAGGTATATGTTGTAGGTTTACTGATCAGTTGTTGTAGGTTTTGTGGAATGAATATGTCTTATTTGTCAACTCAGTCTTCTTTTGTTGTAGGTTTATAGTTTCAATGTTGTAGGTTTAATATGTTTTTTGTTGTAGGTTTTAGTGAGGTCTTTGTTGTAGGTTTAATTGGCTCTTTTTTGTAGGTTTACTGATCAGTTGTTGATGTATATGTCTTATTTGTCAACTTAGTTTTCTTTGTTGTAGGTTTAATAGGTTTTTTGTTGTAGGTTTAATAGCTTCTTTGTTGTAGGTTTTACTGTGGTCTTTGTTGTAGATTTAATTATCATTTGCCGTAGGTTTTGCGATTATGTGTTGTAGGTTTAATAGTTTCTTTGTTGTAAGTTTAATAGGTTCTTTGTTGCAGGTTTTACTAAGGTCTTTGTTGTAGGTTTACTGAAGTATTTGTTGTAGGTTCATTGATCAGTTGTTGATGTATATGACTTATTTGTCGACTTAGTTTCTTTGTGGTAGGTTTACTAGGGTATTTGTTGTAGGTTTAATAGTTTCTTTATTATAGGTTTTAGTGAGGTCTTTGTTGTAGGTTTACTGATCATTTGTTGTAGGTTTTGTGGGATGGATATTTCTCGAGTTATTGTTCTGTTGTTGTAGGTTTTATTGGTTCTTTGTTGTAGGTTTATCAGTTCTTAGTTGTAGCTTTAAATGATGTTTAATTGATTATTTTTTGTAGGTTTTTTTGTGCTTGGTTATAAGCCTTTTTTCCTGGGTTCGGTTTTTGTTGTAAGTTTAATTATCATTTGCTGTAGGTTTTGTAATTATGTGTTGTAGGTTTTTTAGTTTTTGTTTTTTAGTTTTAGATTTTTAGTTTTTCAAATTTTTTAAAATTTCTGATTTTTTTTTTTAAATAAAAAGTTTATTTTTATATTGTAATGACATTTTCGTAATAAAAGCAAAAACCAGGAAAAAAAATAAATCAGAATGGCATAATAGTAATAACGATCATTTAAGAAAAATATGGACATTTCCACACATTCACCTTTTTGTAGGATGAAAAATAACTATTTTAGTAATTAGACCATGATATTGAACTATTTCAGTAATTATTTCATATTTTTGTTACCCGTTATATCTTTGTTTTGCATACTTATATAAAGATAACTTATAAAGAGTTTTCTTCACTCAAGCGTAGGTTAAGATGTCGGGTTGTCTGTTAAGATAACAGTTATATGATAACTTAATAATTATCGGTTATCTTAACAGTTATCGTAAAATTATCTTCATCTTCTTCCTAGGTATTTAAAGCTTATATGCAACCCTAACTATGGTTGCCGTTGAAAAATACAGAATTGTAACAAATCTACAAAATAAAAGACATTTAGAGATAGAATCCGCAATAAAAATTGATGAAATTAAACCCAAAATACAAGAATTAGAATCCGATATAATCTACAAATCAAATTCGTCATTATCAGAGTAATTTTGATCTCAAAGCTTCCAAAATCCAATTTTCCAATATCGATTTTAATGATTTCTCTAAAAATCAAACAAACAAAAACTCTTTTCATTGCAATTTTATGGCGGCCATCATCGCTTCACACTCTCAAAGATTTTTAACTGATAATTATTTTTATATCGGTTAAACTACACAATAAACTGAGATTATTTGCCAACATTACAAACTCGGCATAATCAAGAAAATGTCATGTTATTTACAGTTGCAGAAGAAAATCTGCTTCAAATCTTCCATTAAATGGTTGTCTCTCACTTATAGAGCAAGTTGGAGGTGGTGAACCAATATTAGAGGAATGTTTTTTTCAGAGAGTGTTTTCTCTTCTTCATTATATGTCTCACTACTATTTACCTAAATACTAGAATTACCTGATAATTTCTTAATTAGTTTTGATATTTATGATAGTAACCTAATTCTATCGTAATTATATATGTGATGCATTCAATAGACAAATTTTCTGTTAGAAAAAAGGTTTTATAAGCTTTCAGTTGCTGCTACGACGATAGGTCCTCCCGTCCTAGTCGAGGAAGCCCATGACTACAAAGGCCCAACATCAAAGTAGAGAACTGCTTAATCAATTAATCATCATATTGGACTATTTTTGATCTATCTATAACATTAACTTAAATATCGTATTATATTTTCTATTTTGGATAGGTTGTATTGTTACTAGGAAATATTATCACATAATATTTGTCACACAATTATATTCTGATAAGATTCTATAACTAATTAATTAATTATTATCTAGATTAAATATTATTAATTAATTAATTATATTCTGATTATTATTATCACATCTTACCTACACTGAGAATATCTTTGAAATTATTTTATTACAATTTTAATCTCTTGAATAATTATATTCCTAATCCTAATTAATATCTATTAAAAACAATCCTCCTAATCCTAATAGGAAAACTAATAAACAAGACCTATTTAAGACCCACCCTAGGACAATTATCACAATTCTCAAACGATTCAAAAAATTTTTCTAACAACGACAAGTCTTTTTTTTTCTCGATTTTGATTCTTTTAATCATGTCTTTCTCATAAATTTCTTCATTGAAACCTTGCAAAGAAAATTAAAGAATAAAGTTAAGATTTTGAGGTTCTGGAAAGTATATACTAAAGAGCTTGGTCAAACCATATTAATATGGTTCTTTGTGATTCTAAGGTATGTTCTTAATATTTTATTTATTTGTATATTATATAATAATTAAAATATTTTCTAATCTCTATTATAATAAAACTGTAGCGTTGAATTATCCGTATAATTTATAATAATACAATATGGATTTAAAACCTATGATTGGTCCACTTGTATTAGATAATTAATATGTCTGAATAAAATTTATCTAGCTAATTTGTCACATGATTCGGTTTTATCTTTGTTTTTCTTTGGCACTAAATTTTTATTGATTTGATTTGATTTGTTAAATTTTAAATCAGCCACGTTTTTCTAAGTCCTTACAAGAAAAGAAGTTTGTTAAGATTATGATGAGATCCTAAATTAAACAGATTTCGTTTGTTTGTTAAATTATGATAAGAACATTAACTCAATAGTTAACTAAATACTTTATATTTAGGAAAAATCAAATAAAAGATATTCCTAATCCTAACAGAATATAAATTTAATCGAAGTCTATATAAGAGACATCCCGAGACAAATTTAATAATACCAACGAAATTAACACCCTTTTCTCTCAATTGTTGCTTCTTGATCATGTCTTACTCTAAAAATTTTTCGTTGAAACCTAGCAAAAAAATTTGGATGATTAAAGTCAAAATTCTAAACTTCTGGAAGGTATACACCAAAAAAACATGGTCAAACGATTGATATGGTTCTT
>OVBA01000344.1:0-73010 GCA_900406435.1 Lepidium aucheri
GCCCCATAGCGTCCGAGGAGCGAGCACGCGAAGCCGAGAAAGCATAGCCGATCTAGCGAGCAATCGATCCCCGCGGAGCTCGCGTGAAATCAAGGAGGAAATCTCGGAGAATCTTGAGANGGAGCTCGCGTGAAATCAAGGAGGAAATCTCGGAGAATCTTGAGAGGATCTTCTCCAAAACCCTAAGCAAAAGCCTATAAATAATAGTTAAAAACCTAGGAATAGAGGGAAGAAAAAGGAGAGAGAAAAGTCCTAGAGCTTGAAAGATTACTTTCGCCTTTGTTTGTAATCCGTTTTCATCTAATAAAGTATTTGATTCGAAATTCCACAATTTGATAATGAGTGTTGAGTTCTAGCATCAACATTAATCATCAAAATTTAGGAAGCTTTACATATTTAGTTCTCTTAAATTGAAGTCGGAGAAGAACATTTTTTTTTAATCAACACAGAACTATATTGGCCGGCACAGTAGAACTCGATCTTTAAATGTATAATTATGCATATCTTCAGTAAACTTATCATTTATCAATCAGTAGATCAAAATCATTTTAGAACAACTCTATTTTTTATATGAGGAATAATTTATTTTTTATGTATATAACCCGGAATAATTTATTTTGTCGGAGTTAAAGCCTTACCATTATGTAAATTATGTAATTTATTTTTTGTGTAAATTAATTCACTAGACCGATCACCAAAGCTCAGGAAGTTTTGCTCTCATATCAGATTCTTTTAAACTCAAGAGAAACATGAATATTAATTTCGTGGGACTTCTAAGTAATAATCTTATTATATAAAAAAGGTTTCTCAAAGTTAGTAATTAACATGATTCTTCCACGTGTCAGGTCTAATGATCCAAAATTCTTCTGGAGTTATTTATTTTTTAGAAACTAGATAAAAAAATTTTAAACAGATTTCTTCAATATTAGCTTATCCAAATCTAAAAAGACTCCCTAACCTAAAAAAAATCTTAATCAAAAATGAAATCGGGAATATTAATTGTTAAATAAATAGTTTTAACAAAAATAATTTTCATTACTAATCTTATTATATAAAAAAAATATAAAAATTTTATTTATAAAAACAAAATATATATATATATATATTATTTTGAATCATATTTATCTATAAATAAATCTTAATCAAATAATTCTTAAAGTATTAATTCTAACAAAAAGTAATTTCCATCAGTAATATTATTATATAAAAAATTATCTAATAAAAACGAAAATTATATATATATATATATATATATGTGATATTTTTGAATAATATATATTTATAAAATAATCAAAATCTAATAAGATATATATATCTCTTATCATAATTCTAACAGAAGATAATTATTTAAATGCTCTCAAATATTTTTTGTATACATAATCCTAATATAAAAGAGAATTATGAATATTAGTTGTTCTATATACATAAACACATAGACAATTTTTTAATACCTTTCAATTTTTCAAATTTTTTTCAATTTAATTTTTTTTTTTTTACATCTAAAGCAATCAAGGCAAACAAACAAAAAAAAGTACAAAATTTAAATTTAATACAATATTATTTTATTTTACTATTATTAGCTTGAAATCTTATCATATTATATAAAATAGGATTTCAGAAGTTAGTAATAAACAAATTCTTCAACGTTTCAAAATTCAACCATCCAAAATTGTGGAGTATCATATTCTACACAGCTGGGTTTCAAAAGTTAGTAATCAACAAGATTCTTCTACGTGTCAAATCTTATTATAACCTATTATATTAAGTTGGATTTCAAAAGTTAGTAACTAAAGAGATTTTTCATGTGTGGGAAGTTATTATTAAGTTGGATCTCAAAATTTACTAACGTATAAATTCCTAAGACATTATTCAAAATAAATATTAAGCATTATTTAACGAAAACAAACCCGTGCATCGTACGAGTCCATATCTAGTCTTTAATAAAGCCTTACCATTCAATGCTTTAGTGTTTATCTAAATTTTATTTTGTTTATCTAAACTTTATTGTTAAATTTAACTTTTTTTAATCTGAAATTTTTAGCACCATTATCATTTATGCTCATCTATGAATATTTGGTCAACCATTAACATCTTTAGATTTGCTGATGATATTCCTTTTCTCAAATTTCTGAAATATATTTTACGAAAATTGAAAAGATATTTTATTATACCCATAAATTTACACCACAAAACCTAAAAAATAATAACAAACAACAAATTATTTCAAATTGTACTTTACGATTTTTTAATACAATTTTTTCTAATACAATTTTTAATATGTTTTAATCCTAGAGCACTCTTCTGTAATAATAGTACAATTCAACTTTACCTTCATCTTTTTTATCTACAAAATTAAAAAATAATTAATGGAAAAAACTCTAAAAAGCTAAAAATTTAATAAAAATATATTGAAATTTAATTGATCCGGTTTTGGTCTTGATTTGGTTTTCCGAGTACATAGATTTAGGATCCAATTTAATATTTTATAGGGTTCGGTTCATCTTATTTGGGTATATTTATTTTTTGGATATGATTCGGTTCAGTATCGATTGAGTTTCGATTTGAGTATTTTATAAAAAATCAAAATAAAAAAACAATAATAGAAAAACTCTAAAAACAAAAATTTAGTTCTTGATTTGGGGTATATAGATTTATGACCCATTTGAGTATTTTTTCAAATTGTTTCTTTTAATTCGGTTCAACTTTGGTTGGGGTTTTGGACCTCTAAAACTACATTTCAAAAACAATATTTTAAAATATGAACACATATCTAACATTTCTAAACAAACACGGTTTAAAAAACAATCAAAACAATCAAATCCCAAATAAAATAGGGTATAATCCGAGTTATATGCAAATGTGTTCTTGAATATTCAGAATATTAAGAAACTCAAATCTTTCAACTAAACTTTTACTTGCATTTGATTGTTAAACGTGAATATGACGTCGTATTATTTGTCTTTGTGGAGGATGATGGATACACATGCGCCGCCGCATGGTTAGGAATTAGGATGTAGAAGACAAAAACAAAAAACTATTAAAATGCGGTGAGCGTGGATCGAACACGCGACCTTCAGATCTTCAGTCTGACGCTCTCCCAACTGAGCTATCCCCGCGGTTGGTAACTTTCAGGAAGAAGAACTAATTATCGATTCACGACGCCATTTCCTGAGTTGGTGAAACAAACTTACACTTTGATAGAGTTTACTAGCTCAAATCCCAATCTCCATTAATGAATCTCAAAGGTTCTAACAAGAAAAACACAAAATATCAAATCTATCGATGATCTACTCTAACTATGAATAAGACTATTTATACGATCTAATCGTAACCACTCTTCAAACACCACTTCTTTTTGTCACCTCATTAGATCACCAATTACCAAAAACCTCATTCATTGACACATCATTATTTATAGCCATGTGATATAATTCTTCTCTGCTAATACTCTTCGTTTATCAACGTCACGTCTCTATGGCTCTTATCACACTCTTCCATAGTGCTTTCACCAAAAGGACCCAGAATCAGTTTCAAGAGACTGAGGTTCTCGTGAACATGGAGAAATCTAAGTTCTAATGAGTCTCAGATTCTACATATACCATAAGCTTTATATATCAACTTCTTTTTTCTCTGCACTCTTGATGAACTTATTGATTTGGATTGGTAGATTAAGGGGTGGTCATTGATATTATGTATCAGTAACAATGATTAGGTTAATACAAATTATAATAGATGGTGGAATAGAGATTACATATTCTTCTTCTTAATAATACTTTAAAAATCTCCAGCATAAGCTACTGCTCTCTGGAATTATTCTTGTTTTAAGCCAAGTTGATATGAATCATTTTTTTACTTCCTGCAGACGATTCCGTATCCAGAAGAAGCTCCGCGAGTACAATCCAAAGTTGCATACTCAGTCTCTGACTTAACTGAATCAATCTCTGCCTCAGAGTAAATGCAAGTTTTACAGTCATTGGAGAGGAGAGAAGAAGTCTTGAAGCTGTCTTCACCACCAACTACTGGCATTGCGACTCCAGGCTTAGCTGGATTCTGGAAATCTGGTTTGTAGGTACGTCCCAAGATTCCGTCGACCTTAGGTGAGAGGTTGAAGAATCTGAACTGAACCTCAAGATGGGCAAAACAATCATCTGATGGTACGTTGTAGTTGTGGATCCTGTCGTCTTCCTTTGTCACTGGAACAACATTGATCATGATCTCAGCTTTGTCTTTGATTGTCAGAATCACACTGTTTCTCATGCTCACTCTCTCGATCTTGATGTCCTTGTTTGGTGAGTACCTTGTTTGACAAGAAAACATATGCAGAGTTTTAATAATCTGCAAAAAAAATCTGAAGAAAATCGTTTAAATTTCTTTGTTATGATATATCACTAACCAGGTGGAGAGAGTTTCTTCTGGGACAGATAAATCTTGGCCATCAAAAGAAAATTTGAGATGATCAACTTCGTTGTCCCATGAGGCGGATTTCGCGGCTTCGAGGGAGAATTTGTGGGAATTGAAGAGGAATCCAAGAGCTTGGATCCATGTGAAGTCTCTGGCACGACCAGCGGGTCTGTGACCAATGAACCTACCATTGATCTGAAGGTCAGAGTCAGAGACAAGGCTAAATTCTTCATTGCTCTTTCCATGGAAGTAGAACACAATGCCATCTCCACCAATGAACCTTGGATCATAACAAGCTGATCCAGGTCTGTTGCAATTGGGTTTCCTCACTATAATAAAAACATATTATGATCCTTTTATTTGAACATGCACAAAAATTTGAATGAAGAAATTTTTTATGAATAAGGTATCAAAAAACAGCTTACTGCGGCATTGGGATTTGCAGGTGGGTCTATCACAATCGGCGTAGCAAACTTTGTTATTGGAGTTCATAGCGGTTGTGCTTGGGCACTCCTCTGGACAATTAATGTACTTGTGGTAACATCGAGTGTAAGGGTTACTACAGTAAACTCCAGCTGCCTTGGCTTGCAAGAAACAAGTTGCAGCCACCAGAGCAGTCACTAGCAAAAGGGTTTTTGAGATCTCCATCTTTGTATCTTTTGGTTGTAATGGAGTTGATTGATTGTTTTGATGATGAAGAGGGTTGAATTGTTGATTGTGAATTTATAGTGGTGAAAAGTCAAATGATTGCTTAATAAAGAGCTTATTGTGTTTAATTAATCTATTGAGATATATAGTTGGAGGCTGTGTGCCTATAGACGAACTTTGCGGTGACACCATCAACAATTGCACTAAACCTCGTCCTTTTTCATTTTAAAATTTACGTTTACTTCGTTTCAAAGTAAAAGTATGACTATTTCTTCATTTTAAGGCATCGTTTACTGATTAACGACGACAAACTATATCACAAATTAAAATATTTAATGTCTAATCTCACAATAAGAACAAATGTACGTCAAGAAAATATATATATTGAAAACTCGAGAATATATAAAAGGAAGATGTTAAAATGTTGAAAGAAAAAAGGCAGTGAGGGATCCACATTTGTCGGTCCTCATATATAGGAATAGGAGAGTGACATTTTGTTGAGCATGTGTTTTATGTATAATGTGATCTGTTCGAATCTTATGTTATTTGTTCGTGCATGGGCTTATATTCTAGAGATGATTTTATAATTAATTCCGCCTTTTTTTCTGTTAACTACGGAATTAATATCTTTGGTGCTTAAGACTGATTCCGAGATTGAGTTACGAAAACTGCACAATATTTCATGGCATCAGAAGTTGATCTAAACTAGTGGTTTTTCTTTTTGTTGCTAACGATCTTGTATTTAGTTAAACTCGGTTGCAACCATATACATAGAAACCTTAAAGAAATGGATTTCAGAATGATACAAGCATGAAATAAGGCAGATGAGATATTATTACATGGAAATGGATTTGATCTAACGGTTAAATATCTATTTTTGTCGGTCTTTTTTATACAGAATTTAATTCCAAAAAAATACATGACTTCGCGTGATTTTGTTTAAAAATTGGAATTTGGATAATGAATGTGTTTTATGGACCTAATTGTTGATTTGAAAAACTACAATAAAGAACAATAATCCAATACTCTCTTGGATATGACAAGTTCTTTAATCAATATCGACAATTGAACAATACTGGTTGCTTGTGATGTCATGGCTGAACTTTTAGCAATCTAAGAAAATTTAGTGGTGGATCACTTTTTCCAAACCGGAGAATTGTGATAGACATTGTTTCTATGAAATTTTTAATCTCCCCGTTAGAGGAAGAAAACAAGACTTGTCTCTCACATAAGGCAGAACTCGATGCTAATGAATGAGAAGATTGTAAGGTTGGAACAAATCCAATATGATATGTGTTAGGACGAGATAGGATATACTTTGATATGTGCAACAACTATTTAGTAAGCCAAACAAGATATAAACTTTTTTCGCCCATAGTCTCTAGAAATTCTAAGTGGCAACAACTTCAGATAATGGCCATAATATCTCGTAATTCAAACTCTTTTTTCTTTTAAAGCATATTCGAGCAATCAAAACGTATGCGAATGTGATTCAACTTTTATAAATGTAATTTTAAGTTAAGGAGAACAATAGATATATTAGATTTAAATGTATAGATTGGTTTACTTAGAAATTATTTTACAATTGTTCATAACTCGTTTGTCCCAGATTTAGAAGGACATTTTGTCTATATGTAGATCGTATATCTCTTCATTTGATAATAACGTAAAATATTCTCTTTCGTCTCTTATCACGGTTTGTTCATGTTTTCTCCATGTAACCTGAGCTCAACTTCTTCATCAACTTTTTTTCATCTTTTGTTCTATATTTCTCCTAATATGGTATCAGAGTGCATCTCTGCCTAACGTTTCTCTGATATTTTTTTTCTTTCTTATGCTTGTTTTTTCTTCTAGATTGTTCATCTCCGTCAGATCCTCTTGCTGCAATGGTGATCCTGATACGCCGAAGAACTCATCGCTTAGCTGGATCTGTTCGTGAAGGAAGCTCAACCTCTATTGCAGAGGCTTCAATGGTTGTCTCTCCTATGATGAATCTATATAGTACTCACTCACCTTTGTTTCTTCATAGTGCAGATCATCCATGTATGATGATAGTTTCAGTTCATCTTGATGGGTCTAACTACAATCAATGGTGCTCTGCTATGAAGAGTGCTTTGGGTGCGAAAAACAAAATCACCTTCATTGATGGATCTTTGTCTCGACCTGAAGAAGGTAATGCTCTGTTTCGCATCTGTCTTAGATGTAATACCACGGTAAATTCATGGTTGTTGAACACGATTAGTCAGCAGATCTATGGTAGCATATTGTCTTTTGATGATGCATCACATATCTGGGATGACTTGCATAATCGGTTCCCCATGACAAACACTCTTCAACTTATTTAACAGATTGAGGATTTACATCAGGGTTCTATGGATTTATTTGGTTATTATACTCTTTAGAAAACTCTGTGAGATAAACTTGATTATTCTGAAGCTATTGAATCATGTATTTGTTGCAACACATTTAACTGTGATGCACAACGAGCTGTTAAATCGAAGATATAAAAGGGAAGGACCATTAAGGTTTTGGTTAGATTGAATGAAAATTACTCTATCATTCGTGGCCAAATCATAATGAAGAAGCCTCTTACCAACTTAGCGGAGATCTACAATATGTTAGATCAAGATGATAGTTAAAGGAAGTTTAACTCTGGAGTCATTCCTGCATCTTATCAAGTGAGCCAAGATGTTTTTCACCCTATATGTTGAATAACTCCTTCGATTTAGCTCAACCTTCGTTGTTGAATGTTGTACAGAAGAAAACTACCAAACCTACTTGTTCTCATTGTGGTTATATAGGACACACAATAGGCCGTTGCTACAAGCTACATGGATACCCTGTTGGACATAAGAAAGCTAAAGAGAATGGAGATAAGGTTCAATCATCATGATCTGTTGCTGCTTCTCAGATTACTGCCTCACAACAAGGGAAACCACAGTCTGCTAGGTTAGATGGTTTGATTGGAAGCCGTAACAAAGAACGAATTCATAACTTTGTTGCTTACTTTAGCACTAGGCTCCATCCTCCATGTGGTAGTAATATTTCTTCAGGGTCATCTGATAATGCTTCTCGTATTGATTTCTCACATTCTACTTTCAGATTCATTGGAATTATGACTGTTTTTGATTGTAGAGCTGATAAGAAAACCTGGATTTTTGACTCTAGTGCTATGCACCATGTGTCACATATTAAGGAATAGTTCTTTGATCTCAATACTACAGTAAGGTATCAAGTTAATCTTCCCATTGGAAAAAACAATTTGTGTTAGTGGTGTTGGTAAAGTGAGGATAAATAGTGACATTGTTCTGCAGAATGTACTATACATTCCAAAATTCCGATTAAACTTTTTGAGTACCAGTACTTTAACCACATACATGGGTTCTAAAGTGATGTTTGATCCTGAATGTTGTGTGATACAGGATCTCATCAAGGAGTTAGTGATTGGACGAGGTAAAAGGCTTAGGAACCTATACATCCGTGAAGTTGAAGACTTTTTTACTTGTACTATGGTACCTAGTAGTTTTTTTACAAATTCATTTATTGATGCAAATGTTTGGCATCAACGTCTTGGACACGCTTCTTTTGCTCGGATAGATTTACTCACTGATGTGTATTAAGAATTTCCTAACATAAGAATAAAGGACTAATACATTGTGATATTAGCCAAATAGCCAAACAAAAAAAATTGCCATTTCTAAAACGCCAAAACATGTGTTCTCAACCTTTTGATTTAATTTACATGGATGTTTGGAGACCATTCTTAAAATCTACATAAGAAGGATACAAATATTTCTTGACAATAGTAGATGATAACATTCATGCTACGTGGATATATCTTCTAAGACACAAAAGCGATGTACTAACTTTTTTTCCTGATTTCTCACCATGGTTGAAACACAATTTGAGAAGAAAGAGAACTCAGTCCGATTAGAAAATGTACCAGAATTGCATTTTGAATTTCTATACAAAGCCAAGGGTATAGTTCCTTACCACTCTTGTCCAGAAACACCTGAGCGGAATTCTGTTGTTGAGAGGAAGCACCAACACATTTTGAATGTGGCTAGAGCTCTTCTTCTTCAATCTCGAGTTCCATTGTGTATGCGGGGAGATTGTGTTCTTACAGCAATATTCATGATTAACCGAACTCCATCACCTCTACTTGACAACAAAAATCCTTATGAAATGTTTATCAAAAAGGCTCCAGCTTATACAGATCTCAAGACTTTTGGCTGTCTTTGTTATGCTAACACTTCACCAAAATCCAGAAATAAGTTTTAACTTGTGCTTGTGTGTTCTTGGATACCATTCCAGCTACAATGGCTACAAGTTGATTGATCTTGAATGTCATACCATTTTTGTCTCTTGGAATGTGGTTTTCTATGAAAATCTCTTTCCCTTTTATCACAGCTCAGAAGATATTGGTAACAATTGCAGATTCTTTCCAAAGTATATAATTTAGACATTGGAAATAGTGGCTCAATCCCTACAACTAATGGCAGTACTTCATCTGGTCCCTCTATCACAGCTGAAACTTCCACTCAGAGAGTCTCCAAACCACCTGCTTATCTTGATGATTATCACTGGAACACATTAGATTCATCCACGGATCACCCCGTCTCAGATGTATTATCATATATTTTGCTTTATCTGATCCGTATGAGATCTTTATAAATGCGGTAAACAAGATTCATGAGCCTCACACTTATGCTCAAGCTATAAAAATTGTTGAATGGTGTGAAGCAATGTGAATGGAAATATCTGCATTAGAGGAAAATGGCACTTGGATTGTTTGCTCTCTACCACCTGGTAAACGAGCAGTGGGGGTACTCATGGGTCTATAAAGTCAAGCTCAATGTTGATGGCAGTTTAGGAAGGTACAAGGCAAGGTTGGTTGCCAAAGGCTATACACAAAAAGAGGGACTTGACTATGTCGAAAAGTTCTCTCCAGTGGCCAAACTCTTAATTGCCATCTCTGCTGCCAAAGGTTGGGAACTCTCTTAACTTGATATCTCTAATGCATTTCTTAATGGTGATTTGGAAGAAGAAATCTATATGTCCTTACCACCGGATTATGCTCTAAAAGAAGGGAAAGTATTTCTAGAAAATGCAGTTTGTAAACTCAACAAATCATTGTATGGTCTCAAGCAAGTCTCTCGCCAATGGTTCTTGAAATTCCAGATGCTCTTCTTCATCTTGGTTTTACCAAATCTTCTGGTGATCACACTCTCTTCAAAAAGAACACCGGTGATGTATACATGGCAATATTGTGTTTATGTAGATGATATAATCATTGCAAGCAGCAATAGAGAAGCAACAACATTGTTAAAAGAAGCTCTCTATTGTTCTTTCAAACTGTGTGATTTAGGGGCTCTCAAATACTTTCTTGGGGTTTAACTCGGAATGATACATGTATATCTCTTTGTTAGAGAAAATATACTCTCGAGTTACTCAAAGATATTGATTTCATCGGATGCAAACCATGTTCAGTCCCAATGGAACCAAATTTAAAGATGTCAAAGGATGAGGAGGAACTTTTAGCTGATGCAGAGCAATACCGTAAACTGGTTGGAAGGCTCATGTACCTCACATTTACTCGGCCATACATCACTTATGCGGTACTTAAACTATGTCAATTCTTTGCTTCACCTCGTGTACCTCACCTACATGTTGTTTACAAGATCATTCAATATCTTAAAGGAACAAGTGGCCAAAGTTTGTTCTATTCTGCTTCTAATAACCTGAGATTATCTGGTTTTGGTGACTCTGATTGGGCATTATGCCCTGACACACGACGATCTAACTCTGGCTTTTGTATGTTTGTCGGCTCATCATTGGTTTCTTGGAAGAAGCAAGATGTAGTGTCATTATCCAAGCAGAGGCCGAATACAAAGCCATGTCATTTGCGGTTCGGAAAATGGTCTGCTTACAAAGAATTCTCACAGATTTTTGGGTTGACACATCTGACGCTGTTGTCTTGTATTGTGATGACATTGCAACCATCTACATTGCCAACAATCCAGTATTCACAAAAGAACCAAACTCACTGAACTTGAGTGCCATCATATAAGAGAAAATATCTTGATGGGTTTGATCAAGACTCTTCACGTCAAGACCGATAATCAACTTGGAGACATTCTAACCAAGCCACTCTTTCCTATGCAATTTCAAAAGTTGTTGGGCAAGATGGATGTTATTACCATATACTCTCCATCTTGAAGGGAAATAATAGATATATTGGTTTTTTATGTACAGATTGGTATACTTAGAAATCATTTTACAATTAT
This sequence comes from Lepidium aucheri, assembly GCA_900406435.1. Taxonomy (NCBI): domain Eukaryota; kingdom Viridiplantae; phylum Streptophyta; class Magnoliopsida; order Brassicales; family Brassicaceae; genus Lepidium; species Lepidium aucheri. The sequence continues at coordinate 11,337 of OVBA01000344.1, forward strand.
TCATAACCGGTTGTTCCAAATTTAGAAGGACATTTTGTCCATATATAGATTGTACATCTCTTCATTTAATAAGAATAAAAAATATTCTCTTTTTTCTCTCATCACGGTTTTTTCATACTTTCTCCATGAAAACTGAGCTCAACTTCTTCATCAAGGTTTCTTTGTCTTCTGATCTATATTTCTCCTAATAGAGAATCGTCTCACATTGTATGTTTGAACCGATGGTCTTGTTGATCCATATGTGAATTAGATATAGGGCATGTTTGTTTCTCCATCCAGCCGCTCCATCTGGATAGAGATGTCAATTGTTGTTTGTTTAAATGCACAATTATGTACCATCCAGATGGACCTGCTAGATGGAGCATCTCAACTTAGTTCAAATTTCTAAAAAATATGGATATGTTTAGAGGAAGCAATTGGACGTAGATAGAGTTAAGAAAAATAAAAATGCCTAAAATACTCTATTTTCTTTTTTATTTTCTTATTGTTCTCTTTTTTGTTTATTTTCTTTTCTCTCTTTTACTCTCTCTCCTCTTTTTTACTCTCTCTCCTCTTTTTTACTTTGTCTCCTCTCTTTTACTCTCTCTCCTTTTTTTATTCTCTCTCATCTTTTTTATTCTCTCTCCTCTTTTTACTCTCCCTCCTCTCGTTTTACTCTCTCTCTTCTTTTTTACTCTCTCTCCTCTCTTTTATTCTCTCTCATCTCTTTTACTCTCTCTCCTCTTTTTTACGCTTTCTTCTCTTTTTACTCTCTCATCTTTGTTTTTACTTTCTCTCCTCTTTTTAACTGTCTCGTTTTTTTTTACTCTCCCCTCTTTTTTTAACTCTCTCTCCTCTTTTTTACTCCCTCTCCTATATTTTATTTTCTCTTTTTTTTACTCTCTCTCCTCCCTTCTTACATTACCTCCTCCTTTTTTACTCTCTCTCCTCTTTTCTACTCTCTTTTCTCTCTTTTACGCTATCTCCTATTTTTTATTATCTCTCTTCTTTTATACTCTCTCTCTATTCTTTTATACTTTTTCTCCTTTTTGCTCTATCTCCTACTTTTTACTCTCTCTCCTATTTTTGACTTTATTTCCTCTTTTTTACTCTCTCTACTCTTTTTTATCCTCTCTTCTTATATTTGTTATATCTCCTCTTTTTTTCCTCATTCATCTTTTTAATAAATAAATTTGTTCCATCTAGTTTGAAAATTTAAAAACTTGTTTTAAAAATTAAATATTTAATAAGAGTAATTTTTATAAAGGTTATAAAATAAGTTTCTACTTAGTTATATAAATTTAATTTAATTAATAAAATAATATATAAATAATTATTCATGTCTTTTTGGTCGTTTTATAGGTAAATCCATCTAGATATAAATGTCCATTTACAAAATAAACAAACACACATCTCGATGCAACATTTAGATGTAATATCTACCATGGAAATAAACAACATCCTGTTGGTCCATTCAAATGGTGTATTTTGAATGGAGTAACTGAATGAACAAACAAACATGACCATAATATAATTCAAGAAGACTATTTAATTTTTCTCGGAATTCATTTCTTAACCGGCTGCCATATATACTGTATATGCGTATAAGTCCAGAATTTTTGGGTTCGATTATTCAACCAAAGAAGAAAAACTGTATTAAAGTGACGTATGATGAACTTAATTAATAAGAATTTGTAAATCATAAAGTCAAAAGAATTAATACGTATTACATTTTCATTCATTTTCTTAATCCTGGGGAATAAATTATATTCATGAACGATTCGAGAATTTTAATATTTAGGAAAGAAAATTTTGTTATATTTATATAATAAAAACAAAAATGTGGTGAGTATGGATCAAACATGCGACCTTCAGATCTTCAGTCCGACGTTCTCCCAACTGAGCTATCCCCGCATTAATAACGTAGATATGTAATATAAGATATTAATAGATCCGATAATAATATAAGCAGTAAGAAAACGAATTTACATATCATTAGTGATATGCCTAATCAAAATCATCAATTACATGAGCTGTTTTGAAACAACTAATCTTTAAAATCTCACCAGTTGAAACATCTATCATCACTACAAGGTAAATATAAGATTTTGTGTTTATTATGTTTTCTTCAAATTCCTCTTAACTTAAGTATGGTGTGTGGTTCTGTAACCATAGATCCTAATCTTCTTGAACTTATATGATTTTCAGAAGCTCTGCTCTTGCTTGAAGAAAGAAAATCACAATATAGAGTTTTTAAAAAAATATTTGAAGGTTATAGTCCAAGAAATCTTCAAAATAACTTTTTAATACAAAATTAAATATAAAAAGTACAAAACTATCATAAAATAGAGTCAAAACTGCTTTGGCGAAATTTGATAATCTATCAATAGTCCCGTTTTGTGAGAATTTATCAATTGTCTTAAAACAAGTTTTAACCAAAGAAAATTTAAAAGGTTACCAAAAATTATCATAGACTGGAATCAAATAGTAATTTAGTGAATGTTGTGTTCATAAAATATCTTACAATAAGTTATTCTAAAAAATTTAACATCCAAAAGCTATCTAAATTTATCAAAAAAATGGAATACAAATAAAAATGGGTCCACAGTCTATTTTTTCAGCGGAAGTATTATATATCACTAGTTTCACCTAAATTTAGACCTTTTTAAATTTTCCCATACACGTAAGTTAAAAATATATATACTGACTCGTAAAAGTTAAATTCCTATTCGATTTTAACTACTGAACCAATTGGAATGTAAAACCAATTGGAATTTTAAATCTAAAATTTACATAAAATTATCATAAAACAAAGTCGAAAGTGATTTAAAGAAAGTTATAGTCTATAAAAATACCTTAAAACAATTTTTAACCAAAAAAAATCTAAAAGTAACCAAAAATTATCGTAAGATAGATTCAGCGAAAGTTATATTCCAATTAATATCTCATTATATGTTATTTTAACTAAAAAAATTCAAAAATTACCAAAAATCATCACAAAAAAGAGAGTCAAAGAATGATTTATAGAAGGTTATATTTCATTGAATGTCTTAAATCAATAAAAATGGTAGAATAAAGACACTCTACAAAACTTCTTCTGGCATGTAATCTCTGATTGTGTGGTGATGAAGGACAATCTAAGTCTTCAAGGCATAAAATATGATTTGATTTGTAGTAAATGTAGTTTAGAGGGAGAACCGATCAATCACACCTTGTTTATGTGCTCTTCAGTGTTTTAATCATGGGCACTATCAAATTTTCCTTCACCTTTTAACGTATTTCCAAGATTTTTGATCTTGTCAGATTTAGATTTCCTTTTTTGGCGTCTTCTAGATAGGGTAGATAATACGGTATTCCCATAGATGATTTGGCATATCTGGAAGGCGAAGAATGCCAAACATTCTCGAATACTGACATGGATCCTAGATATATAATTAAGCAAGTGGAGATAGAAGCACCTGGACGGCTCTTAAACAGGAAAGATGTCTCTTTTTTTCTCAACCTGGGATTGTAAACTCAAGACCGGCATGGAGAGAGGTACCCCAACAGATCACGGCAGATCCTGGTTTTACTAGATACTGTTGTTTTGCTGATGGAGTATGGCGTGCTTTAGACCTTCATGCTGGTCGTGGATGGTATTGCTTCCTAGACTCAGTAGAAGGAGCTTGTATGGGAGCTCATGTAATTCTAAAAAGTCTCTCAATTTTTCATTCTGAAACCCAAACCCGAACCCGACCCAAAGCAGTCAGCTTGGTTTGGGTTCGGGTATACAAAAATATCCGAATGGGTTTTAAGTATTTAGTAGTTTCGTGAGATGTGTGTATTTTAGCATGTTTTAGGAGTCTCATTTAGTCTGTTTAGCACAAATATTCATTGCATTCTCATCATTCTAAAAGTCCTTTAGGTTCATAGTTGTATTATTTGCCCTTTGCATCGCATAAATATGCATTGGAGCTGTTTTAGGTGCTTGGAGTGTGGATTTGGAGCGCTCTGGACTTAGAAGAAGGCATGGACTCAAAATGGTAGCTGTAGCAAAGCAAAGAAGCGGAAAAGGAACGGACCCATAAGAACTTTAGATGCTAACTCGCAGTCAAAACCGTGAGGTTGAAACCTTTCCAAAGACCGAAGAAACTCGCAGTCACCAACTCGATATGTTGACTGCGAAGCTATGTCCGCCGATCAAAATTATTAAACTTTTCTATTTTCTTTGACTTTTCTATTTTATAGGGTTGGCTAATGTGGACTATAAATATCTTTTTGTACCTACATTAGCCACCATGTCATTTTTACTCCTTTTAGTTAAGAACAAAACCAACATTCTCTTTGTAATTTACCAATTTCATGTTAAGATCTTGTTTAATGCATTAAGTTTCTGATTTTATTTCCTTTTGCATTCTTGTTCATCTTTTTCTCTTTCTAATCATGTTGTTTATTTCATTTTCTGGGTTTTTTTTTGTATTTTGCTATGATTTATGAGTATATCTCTTAAGGTTCACGAGGATAGGATAGATCCTTGTAGATCCATGGTTCTTCCACTTGTCTAAGCTCTTTCATGTATAGATCTTTTCAGCCTAGGTGTGCTTCATGCTTATTTGAACCTGATCAATTGAAATCTGACTTTTGCATTTCTCACCCGCAATGTGTTTGTGAAATTGCTTTAGTGAGCCTAGGTTGAGTTTGCATCTCTAGCTCAAGTGATTGATTGTTTAAGATGTACTCAACATTTATTGATTGTTTTTAAGGCCAAAACAAGTGTGGATCGCCTTAGATATGAGGGTCAGATCCCACATTGGGCTGAGGTCCGAATAATGAGAATGGTTCGGATTTGTTTGTCTCAGTAACTTAGAGATCACCTCTATAGGTTGTTAGGCAAGTGTGAAGTCCCTAATGAAGGTTGGATCAATAACCCAAATCCTCCTGAACCTATCTCTAGCCATTTAATATCTTATATTTCATACTTTATTTTTCAATCATTTCTCTGTTTTACTATTGCTCTGTTTTTATTTTGCTTGTTTTTGAATTTTGCTCTGATCACTAAACTTATCTAATAATTTGGCTTGAATTAGATAGGTTGAATGAGTTCTAATTGTTAGCTACTTTACCCAATTGGATTGACACTTTTCTATGCTATAACTATTTGTGTAGTTAGGATTTGAGACACAAAACAATGAAAAACATTGTTATCATTCGGGTTTCGGGTCGAGTTCGGATAAAATCTGAAACCCAAAAATTAACCAACCTAAATTTAGATCGGTTTCATTTAGTTTTGCATATGTATGTCGATTCAGATTCACTTCCCTAATCTTGACTCTATACGATCAAAATAACTTAATGTCTAACTCTTTTTACAAATTGGAAAAACAAAACAAAGAAGTTGTGACTCTCCCCTTCTATCTGCTGACATCGAGAATCAATCAGTGGTAAGTTGTTTAATCTCTTCTTATGTACATGTTTTTTTTTCTCAGTTGTTAATATATATTCCATCACATATTCTCTTCTTTTGATTTTGTAAACATCGATGTTCATACATGATGAAAAGCAGAAGAATTGAGTTAGAGGAAGTAGAAGATGATAGAGATCATTAGAAGAAGAAGATTAGAAGAGGAGAAGTAGAGAGGATGAAGGAGACGAGAGAGAAATAGAGACAGTAGAAGAGATTTGTTTTCTTGATTAATTGGTTAATCCCCCGCCCCCCAAAACATGAGGGTTCTATTTAAATACATAATACACCTCACAACCTATTGCTTAATGTACATAAACGACAATTTAACACCATAAACTGCACACATTTTGCTCTTGGTCATTCTTCTCCCTAACTGAACATTTTTGGTGCTTATCAGTTTTCTGCTCAAAATTTTGATTTCTTTCTAATTTTGGCATTCGATTGTTTATAATGTACTCGAATTTCACGAAATACTGATCTATTTATGATTACATGTATCAATTCAAGTTGTTATTGATTTAATTTTGATCTGGGGTTGATTCATGTTTTTTAGACTTAGGGTTTAATTTACTTTGAATTCGATTTTGTTTGTTCTTCAAATTAATTGCTTATCTAGGTTATTTTCAAATAGTTTTACAACTTTATGAATCTATTTTGGAAAAACTCTTTGTTATGTGGATTCAGTTTTGATTTAAGATTGTTTAGTGCTTACTTAAATTCCGGTTTTGGTTTTGTGTCCTTTTAAATTTATTGTTTCTTTAGTATAATTAGCTTATATTGATGGTTTATTAGATTTTTAAAAAATATATTTGAAGGATATAGTCCAAGAAATTCTTTAAAATAACTTTTTAACACAAAAATTAAATATAAAAAGTACAAAACTTAGCAAAAAATAGAGTCAAAAACTGCTTTAACGAAATTTGGTAATCTATTAATTGTCTTTTTTTTGTGAGAGTTGATCAATTGTCTTAAAGCAAGCTTTAACCAATGAAAATTTAAAAGTTACCAAAAATTATCATAGACTGAAATCAAATAGTAATTTAGTGAATATTGTGTTCATAAAATATCTTAAAATAAGTTATTCTAAAAAATTTAAAGTCCAAAAACTACCAAAATTTATCACAAAAATGGAATAAAAATAAAAATGGGTCGATAATCTGTTTCTTCAGCAGAAGTATTATATAGCACTAGTTCCACCTAAACTTTGGATCTCTTTAAATTTTCCCATATACGTAAGTTGAAAATATATATACCCACTTGTAGAAGTTAAATTCCTATTCAGTTTTAACTACTGAACCAATTGGAATGCAAAACCAAACCACCAAATAAACCAATTTTACAACCCCAAAAACCCAACAGAAAAATAACTATTGTTTAGAATTTAAATCCATATTGCAGTCTTAAACTCACACGTACAGAAATATCAAATTTGTTTATCTGGTAAATCAAATATCACAATTTCCAGAAAAATCAAACTCGATTATCTGGGTGAAATCATGTCAAAAGATTTGTAATCGTGTTATTACTGGTTTATAACCAATTATGGATTGGACTAAATGGTTAACCAAAGATATGTATATAGTAAACCAGAATTAGTCCAATTTTACGGGGATTTATGGATACAACTTTTATAGGTGGCGAAATAGGAATTTAATTTCTATCGGTGGGTATATATGTTTTTAACTTCTGTATATAAAAAAATTTAAAGAGATTCAAAGTTTGGATGAAATTAATGTTATATGATACTTTTATCGGAAAAACAGATCGTCGACCAAAAAGTAATTTTAGTGAAGGTTATAGCCTAGAAAATATCTTAAAACAAGATTTTAACCAAAAATGGAATAAAAATTAGATATAATAAATATTATAGTCAATCGAACGATATAAAAGAAATTTTTAACCAAAATTAAATAATACAAAAATAGTAAAAGCTATCACAAAATATTGTCAAAAAGTGATTTAGTGAATGTTATAGTCCATAAATGTCTTAAAATAAGTTTTTAACCAAAAAAGAAAAATGAAATAAAAACAAAAAAAGAATCACAAAGTGGTTTAGTGAATCTTAAAGTCCATAAAATATTAAATAATTTTTTAACCAAAAAATATAATTTCTGAAAATTACCAAAAATTATCAGAAAATATAGTGAAAGTTTAATTTAGTCAAAGTTATAGATCATGAAATGTCTTTAAAAAAATTTAAACAAAAATTCAAATATAAAAATCACAATATACAGTCAAAAAATATTTAGAAAAGGTTATAGTTGATAGAATTCCTGAAAATAAGTTTATAGCCAAAAACTTAAATCGAAATATTACACAATATTATCATTAAACAAAGTCAAAAGGGATTTAAAGAAAATTATAGTCTATCAAAATGTTTTAAAAAATTTTAAGCAAAGAAAACCTAAGAGTTACCAAAAATTATCATAAAATGAAATCAAATAGTAATTTAGTGAAAGTTAAAGTTCATGAAATATCTTACAATAAGTTATTTTAACTAAAAAATTTAAAAATTCAAAAATTACCAAAAATCACAAAAGAGAGTCAAAAAAAGATTTATTGAAGGTTATATTGTCTTAGAATATGTTTTTAACCAAAAATTTCAAATCTAAAAATCACAAAATATAGTCAAAAAATATTTTAAAAAGGTTATAATTCTTAGAATTCCTTAAAATAAGTTTTTAATCAAAAACTTAAATCTAAAAAGTACACAAGATTGTCATAAAACAAAGTCAAAAGTGATTTAAAGAAAGTTATAGTCTATCAAAATATCTTAAATCAAATTTTTAACCAAAAAAAATTCTAAAAGTAACCAAAAATTATTGTAAAATGGATTCAAATAGTAATTTAGCGAAAGTTTTATTCCTAATAATATCTTAAAATTCGTTATTTTAACTAAAAAAAATTCAAAAATTACTAAACTTTATCACAAAAGAGATAAAGACACTCTACATTTAAATCATGGGCACTATTTTAAAGGGATGCTATATTTCATTGAATATCTTAAATTAATAAAAATGGTAGAATAAAGACACTCTACATAATTTTTTAGTGGCATGTAATCTATGGTTGTGTGGTGATGAAGGATAATATAAGTCTTAAAGGCACAAACTGTGATTTGGTTTGCAGTAGATGTGGTTCAAAGGGAGAATCAATCGATCACACCTTGTTTATGTGCCCTCCGGCACTTAAATCATGGGCACTATCAAATCTTCCTTCATCTTTTAACACATTTCTCAAATTTTTGGTCTTGTCAAATTTAGATTACCTATTTTGGTGTCTTTCAGATAAGATGGATGATACGATATTCCTATAGATGATTTAGCATATCTAGAAGGCAAAGAATGCCAAACATTCTCGAATATCCTAGAGAAATAATTACACAGGTGGAGACAGAAGCATCTGGAGAGAGGTATCCCAACTGGTCATGCAAAATCTTTCTTTTACTAGGTACTATTGTTTTGTTGATGGAGTATGGCGTGCTTCAGATTTTCACTCTGGTCGTGGATGGTAATGCATCCCAGACTCAAGAGAAGGAGCTTGTATGGAAGCTCGTGCAATTCCAAAATGTCTCTCAATTCTTCATTCTGAAGTTGAAGTAGTTCTCTGGACGATAATGAGCCTTCTTTCCCTGCATATGTTGGAGGTCGAGTTAGCGATGGACTGTTTAGATGTCCTCAAAATGGTGTTGGCTCCTGAAGAATGGTTGGCCTTCTCATCCTACCTAGACGATTTTACAAGGTTGAAGAGTTTTTTTTTATTCTTTCTTTCTTTATGTAATCCCTAGATCTCTGAATCACATTGTTGAATTTTCGTCCGTAGTATTAGAGATTCAATTTATGTTGCAGATATTGTATAAGTTTTGAGGTTCCCCGCTTTATAGTCTTTCTCAGTTGATAAAACAAAGACACTCAACTCTTCAGTAAAATACAGTTCTGAATTCATCTAAACTAATTGTGAAAACAAATTTCTAAAATAGATATAAATATGTTTCAAAATGTGCAATTAAAAAGATGTTAGAAAAATCACAACCATAAATTGCATATAAAATTATTTGTTGGCAAACAAATGCATCTATTCATAAATAAAAATTCACGAATAAACAAACACAACTGTTACTCTATAAATAAATAGTTACAATAAGAGTTATAATCATGTGAGTTACTGTTACATATAAAAAACGTGTATTTAAAAATAAAAAATTATGATAAATAGGCACAACTTGAAAATATAATCATAAAATTTATAATTACTTATAAAATATTTATTCATAAATAAAAGAAATAATAAATCAGATATTCTACAATTATCATCTAATTACTTAAATACTCCTTTAAAATTTTGAAAGAAAGTAGGTGAAAAAGTCATAAATAAAAGAACTTTTCTATTTTATTACAAAACCGCAAGAGAAAAAAAATAATAAAAACTTCTTCCCCCCCCCTTCTACGTCTTCTTCCTCTTCTTTTTTTTTCTTCTTCTTTCACGATAATTTTTTCTCTCTCTCATTTCGTGAACAAAATCTTATTCTTCTCTCAGTTTTGTTGTCTTCTTTGATTCAAGGTAAACATTTTATTTATCTCTCTCTCTCTCTCTTGCTATATATCTCTTTCTCACTGTATTTCAAAATCAAAACCTAATGTAGAAGAAGATGCCAGTTTGGAACTTGAATTCAAAAATTTGGGTTTTCACGAAATTCAAACTCGAAAACTTAGAGTTTTCATGAAATTGAACTCGAAAACTTAGGGTTCTAATGAAATCAAACTTGGTTACTAACATATTGATTTTGTTTATGTTTTTCTTAGGGTTTTGGATAAAATTTGACGATTTTGAACCTTAACCTAACAAATCTACACATTCATGGCAATATTTGGTCAAAGTAAATGTTGTATGAGAAGTTTTAGGGTTTAGATATTGTGGGTTTCTCTCGATTCTTAGTTTGTAAGTTGGTAGATTTTGGTGGATTTTATGGGTTTGTATCGATTCTTAATTGGTAATGTGGTAGTGATTGGTAGACTTTCTAGGTTTATCTTATTGATCTTTTTCTTCGTTTATTTTGGAAGGTTTGAAGATAGTTTGGTAGATTTTGGTGTATTTTATTTACATGTTGGCCGAGTTTGTTTGTATCTTAAGTTAGTATATGTTTTGCATTTTATTGCTTGACAGAGTTTAGTGGAGTTAGTTATAGTTAGTAGAGTTTGGTAAATGTCGTTTATTGTTTGATGGAGTTTGGTCGAGTTAGTTGATAAAGGTAGAGTTTGGGAGATTTAGTTATAGTTAGTAGAGTTTGGTAGATGTAGTTTATTGTTTGATAGAGTTTGGTGGAGTTACTTTATATAGGGGTAGAGTTTGGACGAGTTTGTTTTAACTTTTTTATTGTTTCTTTTTTCACAGCTATGGCAGAGGAGGATAAGAAAACCACATCCCTTTGTCGCCAGCATTACCACCTTTTCAAAACAAAGAGGTTAGTATGGTATATTTTTGGTAGAGTTAGGGTATAACATGGTAGAATGTGGTAGATTCTAGTAGAGTTAGATATACTTACTCAGTTATGTTTTTTTTGCAGAATAAACGGATCTCTCAGGAGCAGAAAACCTCACTCCCTTCATCCCCAACATTACCACCTTTTCGAAATAAAGAGGTTAGTATGGTAGAGTTTGGTGAAGTTATGGTATAACATGGTAGAGTGTGGTAAAATCTGGTAGAGTTACGTATACTTACTCTGTTACATTTTTTTCAGAAGGAACAGATCTCTGAAGCGCATTAGACCTCACTCCCTTCATTCCCAGCATTAACACCTTCTAGAAACAAAGAGGTTCGAATGGTAGAATTTTGGTAGAGTTTGGTGGAGTTGGGGTATAACATGGTAGATATTCTGGTAGAGTTAGGTATACTTACTTTGTTACGTTTTTTCTAGAAGAAACAGATCTCTCAGGAGCAGAAAATCTCACTCCCTTCGTTCCCAACATTACCACCTTTTCGAAACAAAGATGTTAGTATGGTAGATTTTTGGTAAAGTTTGGTGGAGTTTGGGTATATCATGGTAGAGTGTGGTAGATTTTGGTAGAGTTATGTATACTTACTCTGTTACTTTTTTTTAGAAGAAACGGATCTCTGAGGAGGCAGAAAACCTAAGTCCCTTCGTCCCCAGCATTACCACTTTCTTGAACAAAGAGGTTAGTATGGTAGGTTTTTGGTAGAGTTTGGTGGAGTTAGGGTATAACATGGTAGAGTATGATAGATTTTGGTATAGTTAGGTATACTTACTCTATTACATTTTTTTTTCCAGAAGAATGGATCTCTGAAGCGCAGCAAACTCGGTCCATTGTGTTAGATTTTGCGGAAACATAAAAGAGAATGGTTGAGAATTGAGTGAGAATGATTAGAGAATGAAAAGATTGAGAGATTTGAGAGATTTGAGAGATTTGGAGATTTGGAGAGAATATTGGCTATAAGGCTGAGAGATTGAGAAGATTTATGAAGAAAGTGAGTTTATTCATTCTTGATTTTTAATGAGTTACACGAGGTCATATTTATACACAAAGACTACTTAAGGCTTTACATGAATATACAAAAAATATATAAACACAAACATACTTTCTCGGTTCCATATGATGATAATAACATAAGCTAATCTCTTTTCTTTATAACCCCAACAGTCATATTAGAGCTTCACATATGACTTCTCTAGCAAAGGCTTCCAACAACTATATCGAACAAGAGTAGTCTCATGTGACTTCTTAATCCAACGACCACAATTCAATCCAACCATAACAACTCTCAAGTCTTTATTTGCATTACACTTAAAGTCATTCTTTCTTTGGTTCATACTTAGTTTCTTGCTTCACAAGGCTTCTATTTTCACTTGAGATCATGGGTGTAAATACATGCAGACCTCTTTGCTTTCTTGAATTATACTCTTCACTTCCTTGCTTCACAATGTTTAACACCTCGCCCCCAACATTACCACTTTTTAGAAACAAAGAAGTTAGAATGGTAGATTTTTCGTAGAGTTTGGTGGAGTTAGGGTATAACATGGTAGAGATTTTGGTAGAGTTAGGTATACTTACTATGTTACACTTTTTTAGAGAAGAATCAGATCAATGAGGAGCAGACAACCTCACTCCCTTTGTCCCCAGCATTACCACCTTTTCGAAACAAAGAGGTCAGTATGGTAAATTTTTGGTAGAGTTTGCTCGAGTTAGGGTATAGCATGGTAGAGTGGGTAGATTGTGGTAAAGTTAGGTATACTTACTCTATTATGTTTTTTTCTAGAGGAACGGATCTTTGAGGAGCAGAAAACCTCACTCCTTTCCTCCCCAGCAATACAACCTTCTCAAAACAAAGAGGTTAGTATGGTAGTTTTTGGGTAAATTTTGGTGGAGTTAGGGTATATCATGGTAGATTGTGGTAGATTTAGGTATACTTACTCTGTTATATTTTTTTCCCTGCTGTGAGAAGCTGCAAACCTCACAAACTTTGTCCCCAGCATTATGGGCATGTGACAACAGCTTGATACTCATATATATCTTGCACATTTTACTATGTGGCTTTGAGAAGTCTATCCTACATAGACAAAAATATATACTGTAAATTACATCTACCAAAACGAGAACACGCTTGTACCAAACTCTACTACATAGTTATCCAAATCTGCCAAACTCTATAAACTCTGCCATAAAGCATTCATAACTCTACCAAAATCTGCTAAACTCTGCCATTAAACATCCATAACTCTACCAAACTCTATTAAACTATGCCATAAAGCATTCATAAATCTATCAAACTCTACCAAAATGTGCAATAAAGCATTCATAAATCTATTAATCTATCAAACTCTACCATAAAGGATTCATAAATCTATCAATAACTCTACCAAAATCTGTTACACTATGTACAAAATCTATCAAACTCTGTCAAACTGTCATTGCTAACTCTGTCAAGCTGTGAAATAACTCTACCAAAATCTATCACACAGGGATACAAAGTCTACTAAAGTCTGCCACACGGTGTTACTAACTCTTCCAAACTCTACTACAAAGGGTCCAACCTCTACTAAACTCTACCAACTCTTCCTTACACCTCATACACTTTGTCCCAAGGATTGTGACTTCATAAAAGTCAAGAGGTTAGTATGGTAGTTTTTTGACGGTCCTTGGTGGAGTTAAATTATAGCATGATATAGTTTGGTAGATTTTGGTGGAGCTTGTGCTGACGTGACACTTTATTTGGTAGACTTAGACCAGCAGTACTAACTCTACGAAACTCTACCAAACTAACAGAATAACTCTGCCAACATCTGTCACACTATCAAATATAGCTTTGTCAAAATCTGCTACACAGCATAAAAACTCTATCAAACTTTATCATATTGTCTTGAATAACTCCGCCAAAATTTGCTACACTATGTAAGAACTCTATCAAACTCTATCACACGGTTGTTACTAACTCCGCCAAAATCTACTACACTGTGTAAGAAATCTATCAAACTCTACCAAACTCCACCAAACTCTACTACAAAGGGTCCAAACTCTACTAAACTCCACCAACTCTTCCTTACACCTCATACACTTTATCCCAAGGATTATGACTTCATACAAATCTAGAGGTTAGTATGTAGTTCTTTGACGGTACTTGGTGGAGTTAAATTATAGCATGGTAAAGTTTGGTAGATATTGGTGGGGCTTGTGCTGACGTGGCACTTCGTTTGGTAGACCTAGACCAATGGAGTGCGCTGACATGCCATATTTCATTAATGGCATTTTATTATTACGTTTTTTTACACATCTAAAAAGGACAAAATAACATTTTAGGATTTTATAAGAGTATTTGAGTAATTATGTATTATTATGAAGTATTTGGGTCATTACCCTATTAATATCGAGTACTAGGATTATACCCACGCTATAGCATGGGATTTGATTATTTTTTCAACTCGTGTTCATTTGGTTCTTAGATCCGTGTTGATATTTTGAACATTATTTTCGAGATATTGTTCTAGTGGCCCAAAATCCAACCGAAATTAACCCGAATTAGAAGAATCAAAATCTGAACCAAACATGACAAAATATCTCAATGGGTCCTAAACCTATATATTTAGAAAACCAAAACAGAACCAAATCAAGAACCAAATTCTGGAGTTTTTAAATTAAATCTTTCTTTAATTTGGATTATTATATAAAAACACTCAAACCTGAACTCGATCTATACCAACCTAGGCCAAACCAAGAATTAAAATAACCGAATAAGTGTTATATGAAAAGAGCCAAAAAACCAAATTAGAAGAACCAAACCCGATAAAATATCATAATGAGTGTTAAATCTATGTACTCAGAAAACCGAATCTAAACCTTAAACGGAATGGAATCAAAAATCAAGTTAGTACCCGATATAATTTAATTTAAATATTTAAATGTTTTTCTAATTAAATTTTGTTAATTTTAAATTTTTATATAAACGTTTATAACCAAACTCACATTAAGCCTATTTTTGAGGGTAGTTATGAACCATAGATTAAGTTTATCCTAAAGTTTATAACACGGTCAAAATGAAAGTGTCTCTCATTGTAATATATAAGATTAGGATTATACCCACGTTATACCGTGGGATTTGATTGTTTTTTCAACCCGTGTTTATATGGTTCTTAGATCCGTTTTGATGTTTTGAACATTATTTTTTGAGATGTTGTTCTAGTGGCCCAAACCCGAACTGGAATCAACCCGGATTAGAAAAATCAAATCTGAACCAAACCCGACAAAATATCCTAATAGGTCCTAAACCTATATATTTAAGAAACTGAACTGGAACGAAATCAAGAACCAAACTCTAGAGATGTTTTAATTAAATATTTATTTGTTTTGGATTTTCATATAAAAATACTCAAACCCAAACTCGATCTATACCAAACTGAACCCGATCCAACAAATAAAAATAACCAAATAAGTGTTATATCAAAAGAGCAAAAATCCAAATTAGAAGAACTAAACCCGACAAAATATCATAATGAGTGTTAAATCTATGTATTCGGAAAACTGAATTCCAAATCTAAATCGGAACCAAATTAAAAAATCGAATTTATACCCAATATAGTTTAAAATTTTTTTTTGTCAAGATTAGGGCACAATTGGCCGGCCCATCAGCCAAGTTTCTACATAATGTAGTCAGTAGGATTCGATTCCGGGATGTGTAAGTATCTCTGCCTTTAGTTGATTTACCAACTGCCACTAGACTAAAGGCCACTTGCTTAGTTTAATTTTAATCTTTTTAGAGTTTTTTCTAATTATTTTTTGTTAATTTTTAAATTTTTATATAAAAGTTTATAACCAAATTCACATTTGGCCTATTTATAAGGGTTGTTATGAATCTTAGGTTAATTTTATCATATAGTTTGTAACATGGTTAAAATGAAAGTGTATCCCGCTTTAATATATAAGAAGCAAATCACTCTAAATAAAAATAGAGATAATTTCTACAATAATGCTCATATATAGCATAATTAATAGAATAATGCTCTATTATGTGAAGATTAATATTTATGGATAAAAAGACATAAAACCCCAATATTTAGTTTTAGTATTCATTGAAAAAAAATCACTTTTTAACATAAAGTAACAAAAGAAGGTAAAAAAAACTAGGATTACAAAAAATACAATTCTTACTGCTTAGTTAAAAAAAATTCTCTCTCACGATTCTAGGTTTGTGATTCTCTCTCACGAAGGCTCTGCGATTTTGATTTTCTCTCACGAGAGTTTCTCTGTCGATGGTTCTCTCAATCTTGACGTTCTCCGACTCCGACGATTCTCTCCATGACAGCTTCTAGTTCGCGAATGCTTCTCGGGCGATAGGTACGGTTTACTCCTTGTTTCTTTTGAGTGATTTCACTTAACTTAGATGAGTTTGAGATTTTGGTTTCGTGTATAATTCTGGGATTTCTAGATGTTGGTAAGTTGATTTCTCTGAGATTTAGTTGATTTCATGATTGAAGAAGAAGATGTATTCGATTTTGCTTTTAAATCTTAACATTTCTTGTAGATTCATACAAATTTTAGATGTTATGATGTTGATGTCGTGATTTTGATGTAGATCTATTCAATTTCTTGTAGCTTAATCCGATTTTAGCTTCAGATCTATTCAATTATGTATCTTAACAATTTCTAGGTTTAAATATGGAATTTTATTCGATTCTGAGTTCTTGTGTGTAAAAGAATATTGCTTTCAAAATTCAAATTTATTTTGTTTACTCTTTTAGATCTGCAGATTTATTTGTTTTTGAATATATTGTATAGTAGATTTATTTGTTGTTGTTATTTGTATTGTAGGTTTATTGATTTCTTGTTTGATATTTATTGATTCCTTTGTAGATTTGTTGAACATATATTTATATGTGCGGCATATATATATATATATATATATATATATATTGTTTTCATGTAGGTTTGTATATGTAGATTTATTCTCTTTTGTTGTATATTAGAGAGAAAGAGTTTTATATTCATACATTTATATATTTGTTTGTTGTCTTTGTTTCCTGTTACTAAGTTTGGTTGCCTCTGTTTTTGGTTGATATCTATATCTGTTCCCTTCCTTCAATATAATCTCGTTTAAATCTTTGATCTTAACTTGTAACCAAAAACTTTGAACTTCATGTTGCATTTGCTTATATATGTATAGCTTGTTCACTACAATGATTCATAACAGAGGTGTAGAATTAACGTAAGGACATGCAATTATCATGTCTATTTTTTGTTCATGCTATTCTTGCTAATTTCAATCTTTCATATTGTAACGCTAGGGTGTTCTTACCTGAGAAGGAGAGTTTTTGCTCTTGTTCTTGATTGTTATATAAAAAATTATCTAACAAATCTGTTTTCGTTTTGTCTTTATTTATAAAAATTTATTGATTTTGCATTTGTTTTTCCAGATAAATGACTGCAAAGATTATCCTCCAAAATTATTTCCACCAGAAAAATCACTGCTGTAAATTGACTGATTTTGGTGACATGAGCAAAGGAATTAGTGAAGAAGTTTTTAATCAAATAAGGGACACATCTCAGGTTAATTCTTGTTACTTATGTTAATCTCTTAAATTGGTTTAGTCTTGTACATAATAGATTGAAATTAATTTGTTCAATCATCTACATTTCAGTTTTGGTTGTTTTTAAAGCTTGCATCCATTCTATATATATGACAAACAAAGCTGGTCCATCACTTGTTGGTCAATCAATTGATTGTTAAGAACGACAACGAATGCTGGGCATTGCTTGGTAACCAACCAATCAGATTTTCTTTGCACGAGTTTGAGGAGCTAACTAAGCTAAACTATGGAGTTATTGGTGATGGAGAGGAAGTGGAAATCGATCACATTAGATTCTGGACAGCAATGCATATAAATCCAAGTTAGTAGACTTATTTGATTTGTTCAAATAAGATAATTTAGTTTCACTAATATAATAATTACTCTCGTGATTATGTTTCCGTATCATGATGGAACATTTTTTAGCTTCAGAGTTGTAATTCATCAATTTTTTGTTACTCATCTGAAGGTCCTACTTGGTATGAGCTCCACGATGTACTTTTAAGATGTCGGTTGTGGTCATTTACAAGAAGAAAGATGATTGCGTTGCTTGTGATCTTGCATGTTGGAGTGTATGGTTTACATCGTGGAAGTCGGATTTTACTTACTGCTGCAAAGAGGGTTATGAATGCAGAGAGGTTTGAGAATTACTCTTGGGGTCGAGATGCTTTTCAATCACTAATCTCATTTATCAAAGTTGCCTCATTGGATGGTGATTTTTATACTATGCACAGATGTGTGCATGTGCTGTTGGTTTAGGCGTTCGAGTTTATTCTGATCTTAGGAGAAAAGTTTGGTAACAAAATAGAAGATGCTAAAAACATTCTTCTACTCTGATGGTCGTCTGGCCATAAGCGCTTTGAGTTTGAAGAACTCATTCTAGAGGATATGGCAAAATCTGAGGATAAAAAGGTTAATACGGTAGCAGATTTATTTGTAAGTATTTTAGTTGTTACAGAGTTATCTAATATTGTGTTATATCTCTTCAGGTTTGTGTGAACACCTTGTGATGAGACTTATTGATGAGATTTATCCAGTTTGGCCGAACAAATATCTGACCCGGAGGTTGATTATATGATACAAGATATCATTGCTAACAGCTTGGATGAGTCTTTTTGGCATGTGTGTTTGGCTAAAACTCACAAAATAAATAATCTACAGCAACAAATGGGAGTAAGAAAAAGGCAAAGAAGGGTAAAATGAAGAAATATTGAAGACGAAAATGAAGATGTTTCTGATGCTGGAATGAACACCAGTTCATTGCAGTTCTTGAAGAACAAAAAGAAGAAGGAAAAGGTAGAGGCAGAAGCTTCAACTGTTCGTGATCTTGGAATCATGAAAGTGCTAGAGAACTTGGCCGGCCAATTTGCAGTGTTTGGCGAAAACATGAACACAATGGAAGGTAACCTTAGTGGAGCACAAGAGAAGATTGCTGGAAGGATGTCTGCAATGGAGGACAACTTTCAAGAGCTACAGCAGAATGTGAGCAACCAGATTCTAATGATGGAGGCAAAACTACATGATGGAACTGCGCCAAGAGTGCATGATGTAGGACCGTCTAATTCTGGTGTTCGTGGAGCTGCAGCTGCTATGATATGACTAAGACATATCGTACCTCGCTATGATTTTGTTGTGTTATTATAAAGAACTGAGATGCTTGTTTTATGTCTGTAATTTGGATGCACAGATTATGTATTCTTTTTATGCGTCATTGAATCGAAATGTTGTTGTAGAATAAAATTATTCCTTCCAACTTTGTAGATTTATATGTTATCTTGTTGACTTATTTATCTTCGTTTGTAGATTTGTTAATTCCGTTGCAGATTTGTTTAATTGTTGCAGATTTGTTGTTTTATTTGTAAACTTCATAATTTTCAGTCATTGATGATAGAGACTAAGGAAACATCTGATCCTGACTGTCCTATCACAAGAGTCGTTAGAAACTCTCAGGTTCAAGAACGTAAAAGTTTGAAAGGGGTAAAGATTTTTGAACCTCGAGTAAAGGAAGAAAGGATTTTGACACCAATAAAACGTGGTACATCTTCACCTACCTCCTCTGAATTTTTGGACCCTATTGAGAGGACAGAGATGAAGAATTTTAGTGGTGCAGTGGACAAGCTCCACAAACTCACACAAGCCGATATTGGTGCTCTAAGAAAGGGTCGCCAATTAAGATGGCAAAGACACAAGTATCACCATACAAAGGGGATTCTGTTGTGAAGAGAATTATCTTGAGGGAGGATAGCTATTATCCATTTAAACAGTTAAGCATCATCAGCTTACGCGCTTGGTAGATTATTTGTACTGTGATCTATAAGTAATGTAATCTTAGTTGGTTTCAGCATTATTTTCAAATGAAATGGCTCGTCATCATGTGTATGTTGCTTGATTGTAGGGATGATGGGTTATTGAGTGAAGCTAGTGTTGATTTTTACTTGGAACTAATGACACCAAAGGAATATTGGATTAGTGACAAGTTTGGATGGTTGAATAATGAGGTTAGTCGAGTTGTAGATTTTATCATACGTGTAGATTTATTATTGGTTATGTAGATTTATTTATTCGTTTACTCGATTTACTCTTCATTTTATTGGACGGCATATATCATCTCGAATTAAATTATTTCAGAAAAGATCACATCAAAAGCTGTCTCTATACATGAGAGTTCATATCTCTTTTCTAGACCCTTTGTTCGCCAGTGTATGGTGTCGACAATACGAGAGAGATTTTGTTGAGAAATATAATATGTGGGCTTTCCACAGGGGTTTTGTAATCTCTTCAATGGTGTAATTGATGTACTCAAAGTTTTACCCTAGCAAATGTAGTAGTACTTAGAGATCGAATCCACGAAAAACCAAGAATTGCACTATTAATTATTCAATTCTAATTCAAGCTATACCAAACTGTGATTGAATTTGTGAAATAACTAACCACTAAAACGGTTTGCTACAATATATAAAAAGTATCAGGCATCAAGTATTCATCAGAAAACAAGAATCTAACTAGGGAAATTATTCAGGAAATACTTAAGCACAATTCTCGGCTTGAACATAGAAATCTAACAAACCCATTATCGTGGTGTCTCTATTTAGCAATCTAGAAATCCTAACTGTCGTTGGCTCTAAAGATGCAAACAGACATTATCGAATAGGTTCAATCTGTCCACAATTACTCCTAACAATCGACTATTGTTGGTTAAGACTAATTGCTCATCTATTCTAGTTCAAGCGTTCAACAAGCTTTTGGAAAGTAAACCACCTAAGATCATAGATTAGGTGATCAAGCTAATCTAAGCATTACACACATATATAGGTGGAGAATTCATAGTTATCGAATCCTATTTAGTCCTGAATCATTGATTTCTAAATGCATAGAAGCCCTAAACCTGATTATGAAACTACTCAGACATAATCAAAGTAGAAACAAAAAACATGATGAAAAGAAACATGAAATTTCAATTGAATTAATAAAAAGGGTTCAAAAATCTTCTCAAAAGTATGGAGGAAATCTTCTCCCACCTTATAGAAAACTAAATCTCAAAGTCGAAATTCTCTGTGTGTGTAAAATAATGAAAAACGGCCCTTTTATAGGTTCCAAAATTTGCAGGTACAAAAGAGGAAATTTAGGTTTAATCTTTCTGCGGGCTGGTCAATCGATCGGTGATGATCATTCGATCTCCAAATGGACTTGGTTGATCTCTAGGTAAGGGGCATAAATCTTTAAACAACTGGATCGGTCGATCAATGGGTAGAAGTTCGATCCGTAGTTTGTGCGCAGCTCTCGCTGAGGAGAGAGATCGATCGATAAGGTGTTGACCAATCGATCAGCCTTCTTCTGCTAAAATTCTAGAAACTGTTCTGAATTGCTCCAAATCATGCTTTGTGGGTGTAATCCTCAATAAACCTGTTTTCCACCGGAAAGACTCTAAAATGCAACCAAAGACTTTGAAAACATGCGAATTAAAAAGCTTAAAACCAATAAAAATAAGGTATATAATTCCCTCAGACTTAGCTTCTTGCTTGTCTCCAAGGAAAGAAAGAAAAGACTAACAGGAAGATTCCACACAAAAGAACTCATTGGTTATCAGATCATTGCATATAAATTCCTTAGTAAACCACACGATACTTACCTGATAGAATCAAGACCACCTTGTACGTCCCCCAGACTTTAACAACTACCCTAGCTGAACTCCACAATCTAAGTAAGTGAAACAAATTCACCATACTGACTTCCTAAAGCGTCAAAGTGTTGTCTCACCAAGAGAACATCAATCAAAGCACACATGAGTTTCTCTCTGAATCTCAAGACTACCTTTTATATGGTTTTTTCCCTCTCATTTCATCATTTTGCAGCTGAGTTTTTCCTACTTACTTAAGGTATCATTGTATTTTTTTTAATTAGCTGTCCAACCAATTTCTCCCTACTTACCCAAGCTATCATTGTATTTTTTTATTGGTTGGTTCTTTAGCAACTCAAAGAATGTAGGCAAGAGTAGCGTCATTGGGGTTTTCCTCACACTACTACATCCAACTTTGTTTTATAGTTACTTCATAGATAACACATTCAGCACAAACACTTTGAAATGATTAAGTGAGGGGAACCATACTCACACAGATAAGTCTTTCAGGACTGAAGAGAGGGATGTGATCCAATGCATACAAATCCCCTTGACAAGAAGATTAAGTCAGGTTAAAGGTGAATTCGGCATGAGATCCTTCAAAAACTGCGATGGATATGGGTGGTATTGAGATAGTGTCAAGCTTCTAGGTTTTCCAATAGTCAATTGATACCTGACAAGTGCAAATTGATGGTACTTAGTTCATAATAATGCAATAATCCTCAAAAATCATAGTTCCTACAATCAGGTTTCAAACTCAAAAAAACGCAATAACAGAAAATGTCTGAAAATCAAAGCAAAAAGAAAAACAAAAGAAAGAAAAATAGTGTTAGTCACAGCAAGTGTCCTCTTCCAGATTTACTTCACACTGTTGGGTGTGAGAATAAGCCTAAAAAATCACGACTTATGCATGAAATAAAAATATAGTGCATAAAAGAAAAGAAAAAGATGAGAATAGCGATAGAACTACTATGGAATCTGACTCTCTTGTTTGCCCAGAGCTCTGCGACAATGGGGTAGGCGATGATCCAGATGCCGCTCGTCCTCCTCCTCGTCGGATGCATAAGTAAACCCATGTCCAACAATAGTGGGTCATGTACTCGGCTCAGCTCTGCTCCAAGAAGGCTCTCATAAACATGAAGACATAGGCACCTTGACCTTCCTGAGTGCATCCCAGATGCGTCAAAGCATGGAGTGCTTTTGCTGCTCTACCTCGTACTACCAACACTAATACTCCCTGTCAGTAAAGTCATCAGAGAAAGCAGGTGAGTCATACTTTGTAGAGTACTTTGGAATCACATGCTCCATAGTAACTTCTACAACAGCGCATGGAGAGGATGGTCGTAAAGGATCATGAGAAGGCATATTCTGATCCTCAGATCTGCGTGATGCGGAGCGGCATGCTGGGCGAACTGGACGAGTCTGCGGCTCAATCTCAGCAATCTATGGGTGAGTGATGTGTGGTTCGAATAGCACATTGGAGCGACAAGTGACCGAAGTAACCTCTGGAAAAGGAAGCTTGCAACAACATGACTGTCAATCACGAGCATAGTACCTCCACATTGTCTTCTGAGTTAGGTATTTGAAGTTCATCACGACTCTCATATCCATGTAATGGACCCTCTCAATCACATGTATGTTGCTGAGATCTATCCTGTGAAACCTGAAGATCGTAGTGATGAGACTACCTACTATCTCTGTTAGAGGACTATCTTGAGAACCTCGGAAACGACACTCAGTGAGCATGTACGCAAACACAAACCCCTAATTGATGTTGAGTGATGTGTGCTGAGGTTGAGGCATATCACCACAGAGATCTGGCACAACAGGAGCGATAGCGTGATAAATTATCTCTAGCTCGCCCTTAGTTACTGCTCCTGACTCTTCCATGCCAAAGATGATAGAAACAATGATCTTGGTGAACATCTAAACTGTAGGGTTCCTAATGTGTGTGAGCTTCAAAGCTTGACCCTAAAAACCTCCATCAACTAAGACATGCCACAAGGCATTGTTAGCCAGACCATCCTAAGAAGCCAACCTTCCCTCAACTCCCTCTTTGAAACCACACAGCTTGCATATATCTCTAATAGCCATCGTGTAGACAGATCCATTGTAAAAGAATGTGAAGATAGCAGCATAAACTAGAGCATGTGGATCAGCTGCAAGATGAACATCGCAGGAAGCTAATAGCTGACGACTGGTTCCGGATACAGCGGGTTAGTCTTGTGCACTAAGGTACCCAGACCTAACCTCTCAATCATACCACCAACATCATCCGGAATCCCGAGCTTGTTCTGCAACAACTGATCATAAAAGATCCCTTGAAACATTTGCCAACCTGCATCTGTTTCTATGTTCTTGTACCCTCCATCAGACTTTAGCAACATCGGATCCAATCTATTCCCCAAGTTGGGGTGAAAGATAGTGCCCTTGGGTCTCGGCCATGGTGGGAGTGTTCGAATATCTGAATTACCACCAGACGACTGTCATGCTTCCAATGTCGAAGACTTTCTGACCTTTTTGCAAGGTTTACACTCGCCTACTCGGACCATATTCTGCACAAAGGACCAAAAATCAGATTTGGAAGCTTCAAAGTTATAAATCAAGAAATCGAAAACCTCAAGTTGGAAGTGAGATGACTAAGAAATTGATTGATAATTAATAAGAAACACAAGCAAACATCCAGCAGTGCATTAATCATCTTAATTCCAAACCTAAATTTCTAAATGGCCCTAAAATTCACCTTTAACCTAGCAAGTCGATTTCTACGCAAATCGAACCAAAATCTGGGCAAGTGACATTCAAAATCATCTAACAACAATGATAGATCATTGAATTTACACACTAAATCAATAAGAAATCAAAATCCAAAATTTCCAAAAAATCCTCAAAATCACAATCTGTAAATATGAGATTTTGAATCATACATTTGCTAATTGATAATGAAGATTGGATAATTAGAAAGAGGAGGAAAGTCCGTATGGAATAGACTCAAAAAGCATTCAAAATCAGTAAGAAACGAGAAAGTAATGAGAGATTGAAGTTTTTGTGAAAAATCTCCTAAAATCGTCCAAGAACAAAATCTTTCTTTTAATTTTGAACTTTTTATCCTTAAAATTGTGCCTTTCTGTTTTAAAACGCAAAACGGAAAACTTACCTGCCTCGATGATCGATCGATCGTTGAGTGGATCAATCGATCCACGGGTTTTCTGTCATTCCTCTTGTTCGACGACCAATCGATCACATCTGTATTGGTCGATCGTGAGATCATGCTCATGATGGTGGAGTTCAACAATCTATCGATCGCCCCTCTGGAGCTCGATCATGAGATCATGCGCAAACTCTTTGCATTCGATGATCGGTTGATCGCTATTATGACGGTCGATCGTGAGATCGTGCGCATGATGGTAAAGTTCGACAATCAATTGATCCCTTCTTATCTAGTCGATCAACTGATCGTACGCATACTCCTTGGTCTTTGGTGATTGATCGATCCCGTCCTGGATCGACCGATCGCTGTATCCTGATCACCATGTCACCAAAAACAAAAACAAACCAAAATGAAAAATTAAGTGGAAACTGGAAATTAACAAAAACAAAAACTACCTACTAGTGGGTTGCCTCCCACTCAGCACTTGTTTAATGTCATTAGCTTGACTTTCATGCCATTTAGCTGACAGATTGATCTTTAGGAGGAACGTTCACCTCCTTTGACGGTTTTTCACCACTGATGAATTCTCTTAAGAGTTCATCCTTCCTGCGGAATTTGGTTTCTGTAGTGTCTACCAACACTACAATTCCATCAGAGCAAATCTCTTTCACAGTGAAGGGTCCTGAAGTCCCTAATCCAAGCTTACCTGCAAAAACTTTACGACAAATTTTTCTAGACATAAACTCAGAATTTTCAAATAATTTGTTGTTAAGGATACATGTATCATCAAAATCAACGGAGTCTTCTGTAATATCACGAAAAACGATGTATTCGTCATTTGATTCATACTCGAGTTCATCATGTGCCAAGCTTGTTGGAACTGAAACTTCAGATTCTGAACATGCTCCTCTTTCCTTAGTAGTTGTGATCATCCCACAAAGATCAGTACTTGAAGCTCTGATAGAATAAGAGACTTCTTTGTTCACATTTTCTAGAACTATCCTCTTGTTGGAGAAATCAATCTTAGCCTCCCACCCCCCCCCCCCCCCNCTAAGTATTCATAAAAGGTCTACCCAGAAGTATAGGAACTGTTTCATCCTTTGCCATCTCTACCACAGTCAAATCAGTTGGAACCTTGTAGTTTCCAACAAGAAGCGTGAAATTGACTAACCTTCCCTTTGGACATTTTGAGGTGGCGTTTCCAAAAGAGATGGAGGAGTTATGCTCTTGCATCAACTCAATTCCTAACTTCTTTATTGTTTCCAATGAGATAATACTCACACCTGCTCCAGTATTGCAAAGTGCATCGCTGAAAATCAAATTTCCTAGAATGCAAGGGCTAGTGAATTCTCCGTGATCATCAAGCTTAGTAAGCTCTCATGGGAATGGAATAGGTGGCCTATACTTCCCATCATTGTTTGCTTCCTGCTTTGCACTGCATTTTTCAGCTTTATAATTCACTACATTGCACGACTCCTTTGGGTTTTTCTCCACCTTTCCAGGAAAATTTCCCTGAGTTATTCTCATAGCTTTAGAATTTTGAGCCACTTGTGTATCCAACTTCTTCAGGTGTACAAACACCGATCTGAAAATATTGTTGAGATTACTATACATACTGTCGACTTTGGTGTTGAGCTCTCTAGTGGTCTTCTACTGCTTGGCTGCAAGATGTTGGATCAAAGCTTTGATCTCGTCATTAGATGTACTTGAAGAGCTCGCTGAAACCTGCTGCTGCTATGGTGCTTGCTGCTGTTATGGCTTGTACGGTCCTTGCCAGTTATTACCTTCTTGATTTTGATAGTACGGTTTTTGGTTGTTCCATCTCTGACCAGAACCTTGTACAAACGGTTTCCCTTGAAAAGGTGATCCCTGAGGTATCATCAGATTTGGAAACACTACATTCTGAGGATTCTCTACGTTGGTGCTCCTATAGGAAAGGTAATTTTGGTTCTGCTCCTCTGACAACTCGAAATCATCCTGAACCTGCGCTACCTCTCTATAGTCATCCACTGATGCACACCTCTATGATTTCCTTGACTAGCCTTGATTAGCATGTCGAGCTTCTAAGCAAGCTCATATATCTTTTGAGTCTCAATATTGTTAACCTTTCTCCCAAGGTCATACTGTGGATAATGACTACTAGAACTTGTAGCCAAGTTATCGATGAGGGTAGAAGGCCTCATCCCTTGTGTTAGTCATGAAATCTCCATTGCTTGTTGAATTAAGAGAATTGTTGTAGTCCCACTTGATTCCACCATAGAGGATGTTCAACAGTTGCTCATCCGAATACACATGATATGAACAATCACGTTGGTACTCCTTCAACCTTTCCCAAGACTCACTAGAACGTTGTTGAAATGTAGTAATCTTGTGTTCCTCAACGCTATTGTCTTCGACTTGGTGTAGAATTGATCCAAAAACGCAGCTCGAACGTCTTCCCACGTGGTAAGTGAACCTAGAGGTAAAGACCTCAACCATTTTGAAGCTTTATCAGACAGCGAAGGATGGAAAAGCTTGCACTTAACGTAGTCCTCTAGAACTCCGTTTGAGCTTGTTGTGCTGCACATATCTTCGAAATTCTCAATGTGGTCTATTGGACTCTCGCCTGGGAGACCATTGAAGACATACTATTTCACTAATCCAATCAGCTGAGGCTTGATCCATAGTCTTGCCTTTGAATAGGTGGGGGACAAATAGCAGATCTATTCTGGTAATAATTTTGTGGAGTATCCATATAACTAATAGCTCGTCGCTGAGGCTGATCCTGCTGCCTCCTAAGTTGAGCTAAATCCCTTTGGAGTTTCTCAACCGTGTGCTGCATATTCTCATCCCTTTGAGAGTTAACCTGAATCTCATGATCTCTTGGAAAATGCTGATCTTCTAGTTTCATTGCTTTTGCTTTTCTGTTCTCTCGCTCAACCCTTGCAAGTGTTTGATTATCGAAGTTTACTAGGTTCTCAAATCCTTGACTTCTTCTGACCATAAATCTGAAAACAAAACAAAAACGAAAAATGTAAGTAAAAGGGGGTATAGGCTAGAAATCGAATCTTAATCAAAAGGCAACCAATTGGTTCCCTTGCAATGACACCAAAAACTTGATGTACTCAGAGTTTTACCCTAGCAATCTACTGCAAGTACACAGTAAACGTAGTAGTACTTAGGAATCGAATCCACGAAGAACCAAGAATTGCACTATTGATTATTCAATTCTAATTCAAGTTATACCAAACTGTGATTGAATTTGTGAAATAACTAACAACTTAAACAGTTTGCAACAATATATAAAAAGCATCAGGCATCGGGTATTCATCAGGAAATAAGAATCTAACCAGCAAAATTATTTAGGAAATACTTAAGCACAATTCTCGACTTGAATATTGAAATCTAACAAACCCACTATCGTGGTGTTTATTACTCTATTTACCAACCTAGAAATCCTAATTGTCATTGGTTCTAAAGATGTAAACAGACATTATCGAATAGGTTCAATTTTTCCACAGTTACTCCTAACAATCAACTGTCGTTGGTTAAGACTAATTGCTCATCTATTCTAGTTCAGGCATCTAACAAGCTTTTGGAAAGTAAACAACCTAAAATCATAGATTAGGTGATCAAGCTAATATAAGCATTACACACAGATATAGATGGAGAACTCCTAGTCATCAAATCCTATTGTATCCCCAATCATTGATTCCCAAATCCCTAGAAAACCTAAACTTGATTATAAAACTACTCAGACATAATCAGAGTAGAAACAAAAGACATGATGAAAAGAAACATGAAATTGCAATTGAATTAATAAAAAGGGTTCACAAATCTTCTCAAAAGTATGGAGGAAATCTTCTCCGGGCTTACAGAAAACTAAATCTCAAAGTCAAAATTCTTTGTGTGTGTAAAATAATAAAAAATGGCTTTTTTATAGGTCCTAAAATCTGCATGTACAAAACAAGAAATTTAGGTTTAATCTTTCTGCAGCTTCAAGGATTGATCGATCAAGGAAATAAAAGATCGATCGGTGATGATCGCCTAATCTCCAAATGGACTTGGCCGATCCCTAGGCTAGGCGCATAAATCTTTGAACAGCTCAATCGGCCGATTAATAGGTAGAAGATCGATGCGCAGCTCTCGCTGAGGAGAGAGAATGATCGATCAAGGTGTTGACCGATCGATCAGCCTGCTTTTGCTAAAATTCTAGACTGCTCCGAATTGCTCTATACCATGCTTTGCGGGTATAATCCTCAATAAACCTGTTTTCCACCTGAAAAGACTCTAAAATACAAACAAGGACTGTGAAAACATGTGAATTAAAGAGCTTAAAACCGATAAAAATGAGGTATATTAGTATTTCCCATATTTGCTGCAACTGGGAAGAAATGGGTGGAAGATGTTGATACATTGTACATTCCTCACAACATCAAAAATCAATATTGGGTGGCATGGTTATTTGCTGAAGCAAAGGATCAAAATTTATGACTCTAACCTGAACTTCCGCAAGGAAAATGAATTGTTTGGTAGTTGCAGGGCATATTTGAGGATGATTCCCCTTATGGTGAAGCATTTTTGTTCACCAGAGATGCGTTCAAAGATCAGTGCAGCTGCCTACACCATGTATAGGGTGAAATCTGTTCCACAGAACATCAAGTTTTACAAGTGCCCAGATATGCTCGTCTAATCATATATAAGTACAATGGAAATTCATCATATAAGTTCTCCGAATTACCCATTACTAACACACAAGCTCGCTGTAAAGTACGATGAGCCTTCCAGTACTTTATATGTACACCAAAATGAATAGAGAATTAATATTAAAATAAATCTGCAACTCAAACACAATAAATCGAAAACACAGAGCAAAATAAATCTACCAGGCACGAGTTAACAATCAAAAGACAAACCTTCAGCCCATATCGCTTATTCAAAGAGTCGGCTACATGAATTGGTAAGATAGAAGCACCAACACCCCCTACAAACTTTTGTACAGACGTTCTAAAATATCCGGAGTAGCTTGACCAGAGAGTGTTGTACGCTCCGTAACAGAGCATGTATGTTATCCGACATATGCTTTAACTACAAAACAAGGATTATCTCCAACATTCGAAGCACAAACCCTCCACTCACAACCTTTAACCCAACATTTTATAGACAATACCTTCTTTGTTGAAATCACAACATCAAAGTCAAAGCGATGTATAATAGATAAAATCTTCAATCTTGATTCGAAAGCAAATTTCATTTTGTAACATTGCGCAACTGCTAACTCAAAAGAACTCCTTTCTACTTCCAAGTACTCATGACAAGATGACAAATCACGTTTTAGCTGGAAGATTTTTCCAAGCTCCATCATCTTCTTCATTATTTGGATTAATAGTCTTGTAATCTTCATCTCTAGAGCTTTGCACCGTCCGGATCATCGCAATAATCAAATCTGCAATCATCGTCTTCAAGATTATCATGCCCTTCCATAGCTCCATCTTCAGGTTGAGGTTGTGAACCATGACCTTTCTCAAAAATCTCAACACCTAGTCGCATTGTCTCTTTCGGAAATTGTTTCAAAAATCCACTCGATTGTCTTGAATTACCAACGACCACATGTGGAGTATCTTCATGTAACTTTTTCAACAGGTCATTGGGCAACGTATAACTCAATCTTACCTCATGCTCTAGTTGATTTAACCAGAAATCTTCATATATTATTCCAAGAAAATTGTCAAATCGTGTATCTTGAGTAATTTCAAATATTTTACATCCTATCTATTTATCCACATAGAAAAATTATCTGCTCTTCTCAAATCTCCAACACCCACAAACTAAAACAATATGATCCATTGATGAATGATTAGAATTCAAAAAATTGGAAACATACGTGATTGAGTTTGTTTTTCGCAGGTGAATGACGGCGTGGAAAAAAAGATGCAAGACTATTTAATGGAAGGACAAAATTATCATTTACATTTTAGGTCAAAAAGTAAAATAAATCAACGAACTTAAACAAATTTATGACACTACGTATTGACATTTACACAAAAAACTCTGCTACACTTGAACAATAACTCTACCAACAAAAAATAACTCTCCTATATTTAATATAAAATCTGTGAGAACAAATCTACCACTTTCCAAAAATATCTGCAATATATGGTAACTACTCTAATAATTGTAAATAAATCTGGGGTTGGAATAAAAATCTGCAAAACTACAAAATAAGTTTACAAAAAACAACTCCGCAACACTGAATAAAAAATCTATGAATTGAAAATAATTCTACAATCAAAAATTAAATCTACAAAACATAACGTAAAATCTACATAAACAAGTCTACCACAAAAATTAAATCTGTGATAGAAAACAAATCTACCAATAGTAAAAAATCTACTAAACCAAAATAAACAAATCTACTATACTTTCAAAATAATATACAAAAACAAATCTGCCAGAACAGAATAAATCGACTCAAGTGAAATATATGTGCGAAGAAATATTAAATATGCCATATATAGTAGATTTTTTCTCGAAGATTTATTTTCTGGTGCTGCAGATTTCATTAGTGACATTTTGGTCATTTTTTCCCAAAGCAAAAGTAGACAAACTGGTCTTTGAAAAACTTTAAACATTATTTAAGTAATTTTAAATATGAACATTATTTTAATAATTTTAATTTTTAGGACTATTCTATCTAATCACAGATAAAAATATACAACCAACCCGTAGATTGACTTTGTTGAAATCTTTATTATTATACAGATTAATTGTTAAAATGAAAATTTCTCGAGGTGGGAACACTAGTTGAATCATGATATTGAATAAAATCTCGCCAAATAAAATAAGTCGTAAAACATCACAGAAATTGGAATCAATACAACAACTCCAAAGTGGAAACAGACATAACAGATGAGATGGCCATGTGATTTTATTTTCACCCGCAACACTATCTTATATGACCAATTAGGAAACCATTTAACCGCCAAATAAACCGACTTAAGATGTAACATAAGTATATATTTTTACATTTCGTGAAAATTATTTAAAATTAAATTTTACTAAACTCAATTATTTGCATTTCTCAAAAATTTATGTATAGGTTTCCATGAAACATTTTACAAATTGCAAGAATTAAATGAACCGGAAGTAAACCGAACAAAATTCAATTTGAAATTGGTAATGAAAAAAACGGATTGTAAACCAGTTGTATGATCTGAACGGTGCAAAAAGAATTGACCCCAAATCTTTGTTCTCTCTTTTTCATCGGTGGCTCGTTGTGAAAGGGCAAGAAAAAGGATTTTTGGAGAGGGAAGGAGGAGAGAGATTTGGGGCGCTGAAGGCGGAAAAGACCATTTTGACCTTCTCGTCTCCGCAGATTTTTCTTCAGCTCTTCTTCTTCCTCTTTGCCGATTCTTCTCCGATTCTCCTACTCTCTCTCTTTCTCTTTCCATCTTTTCATTTTATCTGCCATGAACGAGAAAGCCAACGTCTCTAAGGAGCTTAATGCCCGCCATCGCAAGGTCTCTCTCTCTCAAATCTCAGTTTTTTCATTTCCGAGCTTTGCGTATTTTTTTGCCATCTATGCGTGCCAACAAGATTGTTGAATGATTGATGGTTGGTCCTGGATTTGGTGCGGATTTGTTCGTCATGTATGTGACTTTAGTTGCCATCAAGATTGTTTAAATGATTCATGATTGGTCCTGGATTTTGTGCGATCTCGATTCGATTGGATCTGTGTTTCCATAGCAGCTCGTTCTTCAATTTCATCGATTTCGTGTTGTTAGGAGAGGTTTTAGTGTTTCTGTATCATCAGTTATTCGTTTATCATTCGAGCTAGGATTCATCAACACTAAACCAATCAGTTTTATCTCTTTCCATTTGCTGATCTTATGATTGTTCTATTCAACGGTGGCCAACTAAATTATCCTAGAGAAACATTTCTTCCCCTGATCACTGCATAAAGAGATTCGATGTCGTTCAGTTCCATGTTTTCCTATAGAAATTCGTTCTATATTGCTTGATTTGGAAGAATCGAACAAACGGAGGCATTTAGCGTCTTTGCGTTTACTTGCTTGAGGTATCTGCCGTATTGAAACTAATGGTCGTATGGGATGTGGTTTTGTGGGCTTGGTGATGCATAATGTATAGGTTTGAAGTATATCGGGTCTTCGAAAACTTGGGTGTTCATTGACCAAACTTATCCTGATGATCAGATCTGCTACTTGTGTCCGTGTTGAGAAATTTGATTCATCTTGGTTTGTTGAGAATGTCAATTCTGATAAATTTAAATTGTTCTTTGATATAGTATATAATTCCTGGGTGTAAGTTCTTCTTTATGTTTAGCCACTTAATGAAATTTTGTGTCCATATAAAATTATAAACTATTGCTTGAATATTTGCAGATTCTTGAAGGGCTTCTTAAACATCCAGAAAACAGAGAATGTGCTGACTGCAAAACAAAGTATGATGTTGTAGCATATATGAACTAACAGTATTGCTCACGTTCATTTGTAAATCTTACTAATACTGATCCATCTTATTTGCAGAGGTCCAAGATGGGCTAGTGTTAATTTAGGTATCTTTATCTGCATGCAATGTTCTGGGATACACAGGAGTCTCGGGGTACATATATCGAAGGTAGTCTCTCAGTTTCTTTCCTCATCTCTTTTCTTGATGCTGCATGAGACGAAAGCTCAGATATCAATTCGATGAGAACTCATTCCATTTGGCTTTCTGCGCAAAAGTTGTCAATTTGGTTCTCTATTGGATTTGTTTATTGGTTATTGCATCTTTTATTTTCCATCGCAAGAGCTACCTCTCAGCTGAAAAAACTGACATGATTTGATTGTGCCCTTTGATTTTAAATATGAGTTGAGTCCTTCTTTCCAAGTAGATATAACCTTAGAAGCATAAGCTACTTATTTGTTCAAGCAAAACATCAGAGTGGGCTAATGAATGCAGGTTCGATCTGCCACTCTAGACACATGGCTCCCCGAGCAGGTTGCATTTATTCAATGTATGTATCTTCGAACTTAATGCTCTATGGCTCATTCATTTTTTCAGACATGATTAGTTACATCATGTAAGTTTGTAATTTTTTTTGTATGCAGCAATGGGAAATGAGAAAGCAAATAGTTACTGGGAAGCTGAGCTACCGCCAAACTATGATAGAGTTGGAATAGAGAATTTCATACGTGCAAAGTATGTATTTCTCTTTTCCTTACAAACGTTTCAGTTAGTTCTTCCTTATTGAATTGCCTTTCTTGCTATGCAAATGGACGCTGGAATCATTCTTGTGACATGACTTTTTTAAGGTATGAAGAGAAGAGATGGGTTTCTAAAAGTGAAAAGGCTAGATCACCCCCGAGAGTCGAGCAGGAACGACGGAAATCTGTGGAAAGAAGTGGGCCTGGATATGAGCATGGACACAGTAGTAGTCCTGTAAATTTGTTTGAGGAGAAGAAAAATATCCAGGCATCTAGAACAAGAAATAATGTAGCTGCAACGAGGATAAGTCTTCCCGTGCCTCCCCAAGGTCCCGATCAGGTACCAAATATACTCTGTAGATTTTGTATTATTCTGTCAATCTGTCATACCTTTAGTTACCCATTATTATCAAGAGCCCTCAATCATATTTGATAACCTTTGTATATGTTGTTGCTGCTATGAGATCAACTTTTTACCAATGCGTATGCTGAGCTGTCAGACCTTATGAGCTCACTTTGTTTCTAGTGTTTCATTATCTTTCAACGCCTCAGTATCCAAAATCTTGCTTTCCTGAGATATGATGCTTACAAATAACAGGTTATAAAGTCACAGCATAAAGTAGAGGCTACACCTGCCCCCGTAGAGCCAGCTAAACAAGCAGTAAATGTTGCGCCAGCATCAGAACCTCCAAAGGTGGATTTTGCTACTGATCTCTTCAACATGCTATCAATGGATGATTCGACTGCAAATACCTCAGAGGCAGCTCCTGCTGATGATAACTCATGGGCTGGCTTTCAATGTACGTATCTACGTAGCATGTGCATGATACCCTGGCACATATTTTGTTATCTTTATGTAACTTGTTTTTCTCTTGAAGATACTTTAGAGTAATAAATTAATTTTTGATTCCACAAATTGTAGCGGCTGGAAGTGGTCAAACAGCAGAGAAAATTGTTACAGCAAAGCGTGATGAGAGCAGTTCTCCCCCAGCTACTGGGATTGAGGATTTATTTAAAGACACACCTACTTTAACAGCCCAACAAGCACCTAAGGATGTGAAAGGAGATATCATGAGCCTATTTGAGAAGGTAAAATCTAAGAATTACTGCTTTGTTGGGTCTGCTTTTCTATTGATATTAAGTTTTCCGAGTTTGCTTTCTGTATCGTTATTTACAAGTTAAACCTTACAGCAACTGATTATTTCATAAACAGAAACCTCCTGTCTGTGTCATGTTATCACTTACTCTGATTCCTCCAACAATGGATATATAAATTTTTCCTGACAAAAGTAAGCTGATATAACTGTGTTCTATTTGTTTACAGACGAATATTGTGTCGCCTTTTGCCATGCATCAGCAACAGGTTGCCATGCTTGCTCAGCAGCAAGCCCTTTACATGGCTGCAGCAAAAGCTGCAGGGGGAGCTCCAAATGGCGCAAACCAACAAGCTATTGCTAATGCTCTTAACGTAGCTTCTGCAAATTGGTCAAACACTGGTGGCTACCAGATCCCTGGCATGACTAACCCAGCAGGTGGTCAAGCTGATCTCCAGAAACTTATGCAAGTACGATCTCTCCCAATGCTTTTTCATATCAAAATTTATATTCCATTGACCACCTTCATGCAAAAATCTCACCAATCCTTGCTTCTCTGTTTGGTCGCCATGACTTCAGAACATAAACATGAACATGAGACCCGTTCAACCGCAACAGAACACTCTACAATACCCACCATCAAGGCACGTACACAGAATTCTCCACTGTGTCAACAAGTCCAGTTTGTAACATTTTGTAATTGATGGTGAAAGTGCTTGGTCTCATATGATCTTTTTTGGTTATTACTATAAAAATGCAGTTTTTACACGATGGGTCAAGCTAATGCGGTGAATGGTACGAACCAAAACTCAACCGGTAAACCTCAGTCATCATCGGCAGCACAACCAAAGAGCAACACACCATCTTCTCAATCAGGCAAAGACTTTGATTTCTCTTCGTTGATGGATGGAATGTTCACAAAACATTGATCAAGAGAAAGAGAAAGAGAGAGAGAGAGAAAGTGTGAGTTTTCTGAATTTGCCTTTCTTCTTTGTTATAAAAATGAAGAACCTAAAATATATATACGATGATGCATCATCTCTGGACAGTTTCTTTGTCGAACATTTTTTTTTTCTTTCTTTGGAACTATGTTGTTAGTTTTGGGGTTTGATTTATGATTTTACTCTCATTGCTGAAAGAGTAATAGATGTAATTCTTGAGAAGAATTAAAAGGAAAAAAGAGATTTAATAGATGTGAATGTTATTTTATATGTGACCGCCATTAAACGTGGGTTGTTCTTCTCCACAAACTGCTTTTTATTTATTTTATTTTGTAATTATGAATAAAATTTTAATTTGTTTATCACAAATCTATTTGAAAAAAGAACTAGAATTATATCCACCTTATAATTCGGGTTTTGTTTATTTTGATTGTTTTTTAAATATTTTTTCATTTAGGTTGCTAGGACCGTATTGATATTTTGGAATATTTTTTTCGAAATATTGTTTTAGAGGCTTGAAATCTGAACCGAAATCGGTCCAAATGGGTCATAAATCTGTACAACCAAAAAAGCAAACTCAAACTTGAACCAAAATCAAATCAAAAATCAAATTTTATCTTACTAGAGTTTTTCTGTTAATTTTAAATTTACTTGTATTTTTAAAATAAAAATACCTCAAACTTGAACTTTATCTATACCGAACCAAACTTTATCTAAAAAATAAAAATATTTGAATAAGTCTAAAATCTAAATAATCAAAATACCGAATTAAATGAACCGAACCTGACAAAACACTATAATGTGTCCTAAATCTATTTACCCGGAAAATTGAATCCTAACTCGAACCGGATAACCGCATTTGTAACCGATGTATTTTTATAAAATTTTAATTTTTTAGAATTTTTTAAATTTTAGAATTTTATGCAAAAGTTTATAACTAAACTCACCTTAAACCTATTTTTAAAAGTATTTATGAACCATAAGTTAAATTTATCCTAAACATTTATAACACGGTCAAAATTAAAATGTCTCCTAATTTAATATATAAGACTAGGATTATATCCGCATTATAACACAGGATTTGATTGCTTTTCAAATTTTATTCATTTAGGTTGTTAGAACCGTGCTGATATTTTGGAAAATTGTTTTTGAGATATTAATTCAATGACAGTAACCCGAACCAAAATTGATCTGTATTAGAAGAACCATCCGGCAAAATACTCACATAAGTCTTAAATCTATATATCCAAAAAACTAAGCCCGAACACGAACCAAAACCAAATCAAGAACTAAATTTTAGCTTTCTAGAGTTTTTATTATTATTTTTGTTTTTAATTTTAAAATTTTATATAAAAATACCTCAAAACCCGAACTCAATCTATACCGAACCGAGCCATATCCAAAAAATAAAGATATCAGAACAAATCTTAAATCAAAAGGACCAAAATACTGAATTAGAAGAACCGAATCCGAAAATAAATGGGTCTTAATATATGTACCCAGAAAACCGAGTCTAAATCCAAGCCTCAACAAAATCATGAACTGAATTTGTAACCGATACATTTATATTAATTTTTTTTAATATTTATTGGTTTTTAATTTTTATATATAAATATGTAACAAGATCTACCTTAGATTTATTTTTATGGGTTGTTACAAATATCTTCATTTTATCCTAAGATTTATAATACGGTTAAAATGAAAGTGTCTCCCGCTTTAATATATAAGATACAATTATTGTGAAATAAAATTCAAATTTTGAAATGATATATGAATTTTTGGTATGGTAAAGTTTGAGACAATGCTTTAAGTCATCGATGGGACTCTGTCGATCCAATGTTGACAAAAAAATTTGAGACGACGAATATTTTTGGAAATAAGCACAAAACAAGAAACAATTCGAAAACTCTAATAAAATTCAATTGATTAGCTAAACCTCCATAATCAGGTGGTAAAGCCCTCAAAAAATTTTTTTAAAAAAATGAATAAATCAAAATTTTGTTGGTAAGATCAATAAAGGTAACGTGTTAATATTGAAGTTGTAATGGACGGCTGTATTTGCTTTTAAAAGGTTAGGGTTTGGCATTGCTTCAGGCTTCAGCAATTGGCTTAAACCTCATGCACTTGCTTCATAACAATCTTTCTTGTGTATCTCGATCTTCCCAACTTTTGTTTACCTTTTTCGTTACAAAGGAATTGTTTATCAATTCCATTTTGGGTAAGCTCTATATCACTTTTATATTGTGTATAATGATTGACTTTCTATGCAAGTAATCCGTAGACCTAACTTTATTGTGTTATTTTTAAAAATTGATAAATGTTTTATGTAAGTGTAAACTTTTAAAATCTACAATAAACCAAATTGTAATCTATGGTGATGACTGATGGTACATAGCGTAGATTTGTAAATATCATTTCTTTAAATCCTCCCTCGACTGAAGCTAGATAGTCAAATCAAGTTGTTAGTTTTATATGTTGATAGTATTATATTATTCTTACCATATATACACGTATAGAGTTTATGATCTAATGCAAACATATAATATGACACACATGACCACGTGGAATTATAGCCTTACCCATTTGGTTATTTTAACAAAAGTTTCATGTCGGACATTGTACCAACCTTTAAGAGTAGAAGTTTGAAGTTTTAGTTCTAAAAATGTAAAGAGGATAGAGCCAAAAAAGTAATACATAAGACGATCAATCAGTATCAATCACAACAATACAAAAATGGTCGGTAGAGTTTTGTTGTGCTAGTTGACCCGTAATGCAGCATATATAGATCGTTTTTGATTTGAATTGTCAAATCAAATCTACTATTCATATAAGCAGTGATATTTTGACCAAAAAAAAATATATATATATATAAGCAGTGATATGAAAACAAAATTTAATGTTTAGAATTGAGAATGAACGTACGGATCCATCTCAATTATTTTGTTTTAGATCTGCAAGTCCTTTTTTATACCATTATTCACACTTCACATTGCCATCACTCTGAATTTCAACTTTAATTTTAAAATGTCAATGATATGTGGCGTATATTATTAGCTATCATGTTAGTCCTAGCTCAACAATAACTACGAGATTTGTTTATGTAAACAATTTTATCGATAAACTCCAAACTATAAATAATCATTATTATGCAGCATTATACAATTACTTAAAAATTAAAACTCAAACTGCTATACAAAACAGCAAAACAGCTGTTTAACAATCTGATTAAAACATTTATGTCTATTTTATTTGTGCTAAAACCATCAAATTTACATCTGGTACTACATATTCTGAATTTAAGCGATTGGCAAATTCAAATTAAAACTAAACTTGTATCAAATTAAGACTTAGTCACCTTAACTTTTGTTACCCATAAATTCTAGCTCAACAATAAATACGATATCATGTTCTTTTTTCTTTTCAGACCATAACTAAGTTTTATTACGTCGGGACAACATCATTACATATAATTAAATTTTGGTGAAAAAATTATTTAATCATCATATAATTTTTTCCTTTTGCTTAATCCATAATATTTTAAAACTTCTATAATTTTAGTGATGGAAATTTAAGATTTCAATTTTTTTTTTCAACAACGTATATTGATTTTTGGAGCTACGAAGGAGACAAAGGTGTTTATAAAAGAACAATTTCCTAAAAAATTATAAACACTTCTATCTAACCAATATGCTTTTTTATTAAAAAAATTTTGAATCTACGACAAGGAGAATCCGGAGAAGAGTCTTATAGTCTTGCAAATTCCTCTAAATAATAAAAGAATGCTGGCAAATAGTCAGAGAATTCACCATATTCAGGATCTTGACATACTCCACTTCAGAAATCCCCAACTCCAGGAGGGAAGACATGATCCATAAAAATAATTCAGGATCTTGACACACTCCACTTCAGAAATCCCCAACTCTAGGAGGGAAGACATGATCCATAAAAATTGCTTCAAACTCTATATGTAGAGGAGAAAGACAACGAAGAAGACCTTTGCACCCATAGAAGCACCTTTAACTGAATCTGTAAAGCAAAACTAACCAAGTCCTAAAAAATATCCAGTCTTTCCAAAAACCCATCTACAAAACAATGATACCCGTTGAATCTTTTATCACCAGTTGTCGAGAAAGCAACATCCTATCAAAAATTGAGTTTTGAGGGCTGCCCATCTTCTATAGAAGGTACAACTCCTTCCTCACTTTTGAACTTGAAACCACTAATTGATTTTATTTTCCGCTATTTAGAGAGTTTCTCTTGAATTTCTGGACCAAATTCGAATCGACCTTATCATTCCTGACCTTCTAAAAATTCTACATAATCCATGAAAAAACTCAAAAGTCTTCCAAATTGGAAGTTGCCAATATAGATAATCTAAGTTAGTATAGTGACACTATATATCCTGAGACTCGATTGGCTATTCAAATTACGACTGAAGTTGTATCAAATTAAAACTCAAATTAAGACTTAATCACCTAAACTTTTGTTGCCAAGTGAAAAAAC
Source organism: Lepidium aucheri (assembly GCA_900406435.1). Classification (NCBI taxonomy): domain Eukaryota; kingdom Viridiplantae; phylum Streptophyta; class Magnoliopsida; order Brassicales; family Brassicaceae; genus Lepidium; species Lepidium aucheri. Next base: position 51,820 of record OVBA01000344.1, read on the forward strand.
AAAAATCAATGGTACGACTTTGGTACGTATGTGGTAGATTTTGTGCATCTCAAATGAATAAAATATTATTACTTATATTGTCAAATTTTGATGTAAATGTTAGGCAAGTTTTAATAAAAATTGAAACGAAAGCATCAAACCGAAACGGCCACGTGTCGCACAGGTAAGCCTCCATCACCATACCATCCATACAAGGGCCCACTTGCGATTCTGTGAAAAGCCTACAAAACCTGGACCACATTTATTAAATTTAAATTTTCACATAATTTATATATATAAATACACATATACCTCAGCTTCTTATTGTAGATAAGAACCCACCGAACCAACTTCAAGAGACTCCCGAGGCAGATTTCGAGCTTTCCTTCAATGCCTCTTCTTCTCTATACCTCTTCCTTTAAAACGACGGCCACCGTCGTAATCGCCGTCGTTTTCTCCGTTGCCACGGCCGTCATTTTCACAGTTCCCTCCGTTTCGCATTTCGTGTTGTGTTGTTTTCCAATTATTTACGATAACACTGTTTTTCTCCTGAAACCACCGTATCTGTACTTAGTCATCAACTGTATCATCTTCTCTATCGTCGCTACATCTAAGCTTACGCATAAATCTTCCTTCAGCGATGATTCGGAAATCTCGGAAGTGGTGACGCCTGTGACGGTACCTGAACCAATACATGCACCTTCTGATATCGATCCCGGTTATTTAAACGTGGTTCATGTTGCTTCTGATTATACCGGATTTGTTGACGATGCTAAAGATGATGCGACGGTGGAAGATGTCCAGAAGATTCCTGAAGTCATAGCTAATGGAGAAGAACAGCAGCCAGAAACGGAGAAGCCAAAACAGAGTAGCGATTCGCTGGAGACTGAGACGGAAACGCCAATACCGAAGAATGATTCACCGGAGGTTTCGATTATGAAGAGTAGCAGGAAACCGCCGAGATTCAATCAACAAAAATCGCTTAAAACTAATACAGAAGGTAATCTCTCTCGAGAAACTTCACATATGAAAAGATTTGAATATGGAGATAACAAGTTTCGGCTCGGAAATTCGAAATTCTAGGAAGGGTAAAGTCGTACATTAAAGCGTCTTCCAAATTTTGTGTAGGTGTATATAAGAAGACGGCTTTGGGAGTGTCAAAGCCACCGAGGAGGGAAGACACGCTGGATACGACGTGGAAAAAGATAACGGAAGGACGTTCAACGCCGTTAACGAAGCACTTGACAAAATCCGACACGTGGCAAGAAAGAGGTCACGTGCAAAGCTCATCGGAGAAACAGAAGAAGAAGGCCAAGGTGACCAAGTCCGATAACTTATTAAATGACAGAAATGTCCCTATTAAGAAAACGCGTCTCAAACGCGAACCATCACCTGGTCAGGAGGAGCTGAATCAGCGTGTCGAAGCGTTTATCAAAAAGTTTAACGAAGAGATGAGATTGCAAAGATTAGAATCTTTGGCTAAATACAACGAAATGGTAAGTGGAGGGACTCGTTTGTAAATTTTTGTGTTTTTTCTTCTTCTTTACCTGTCGGTGAAGGAGAAAATGACGGCACTGTCGCAAATGTTGACTTGACACTTTTTTAGATCCACTTAAGTCGGTTTTTCTTTTGTCCAAATTTCAAAATAATGCAAGTAGGAAACCAAAATATGTTTCAAGGCGTCGGAAAACAAACATTTATCATGTGGTTTAAAAAATGAAACGTAATAAGTGAACAGTAGTGACTAGTGATCGAATTGCTTTTTTCTCTTTTCGTTGTAATTTTAGATTTATACACAGATATTATTTATACACTATTCTTGTTACACAAACTATTGTGAAAAGATGTTATGTATTTAATTTTGTAAATACTTACATGACCATAGTAGTAGCAGGAAAAAGCCTATCCAAGAAAGTATATAAACCTCCTCCAAGTAGAAGAGAACCACTGGACGAACAATAGAATAATGGAGCTGAGATTTAGTAAATTAACAAAAACCTGGATATCATTAGATGATAATCTTCAACATACCTTATAGGATTGATCCATGCAGAAACCTTTCGAAACGAAAGTAAACTCTGCAGAAATACAAGACAAGATTATATACACAGATTCTTACTATATCATCACAGCTCACTATTTGGTGAATAAAGAAATGAATGATACCTGTAAAGCTCCAGCAAAAGAAGCTGCGAGGATGAGTGGAGCAACGTAACCTGTTGTATACGTTAAAAGTAAACTTCCACCAATAACTGGATCCTGTGTTTCACAACCATTACATTACCCATGTGAGCTCTTTTTTTTCCTAAAGCTTGAACCTTTTAATAAGAACTTGATAACAAAGTCAAAAAGTTAAGTTAAATCTCATAATCAAATGGAAGTAGACAAAACTTAATTACCCTGGAAGTAGCCACGTAGCCTAGAAGGGTGGCTAGAACTGGAGTACTACAAGGTGAGGCAGCAAGTGCGAATGTGAGACCAGCTAGATATGCTTGTACACCTAATGCAGAACATTTGTTACCAAAGTTTTAAACACTACAAAAGAAAAAGTATTGGACGTTTAAGGTCCAATAACCCACAAAAGAGTTTAAGAGGATTACTAGATGGGAAATTTGCTGCTGCAGCACGAGGATCAAAGTTGTTAAAGAAAGATGGAAGCTGAAGTTCGATTATCTGTAAGAAGAGAGGAAATACATTGTGTTAGACATGGCTATTCCAATTGATACAAAATGTAAAGGAACGTGACTGTAACAAAATTACCTCAAGGAGATTTAGTCCCATTACAATAGCCAAACCGGATGCAGCTACTGGTAATCCTTGTCCTATTTGTCCATAGGCTTTTCCAGCAAAAGAAGCTACTATCCCAAGAAGGGCTAAGGTAGTTGCTAACCCCAGTGCAAAAGCAACTGTATCTCCAATAACCTAAATGCATTGAAAGTTTAAAGGTCAATAAAAGAACTATATATTGTGCATAAAAAAGTGATGCATTTGATTGGGATCGAATCTACTGTTCCATTGTTGGGAGCTGTGCTTTATCTAAAAGAGCTCGACTTTAACGTCTGTAACATACTGTTATATTAGAAACGCAAAGGTTTAACCAATTCCTAACGCGACGGCAATTTTAGAAGTCTGATCCGAAGAGCCACTAACCTGAGCTCTGCTTTTGCCAGACCCAAATGCACCTATATGTTTCAGCCATATTAAGAACAGGTGAGGAAAGACTTAGAGAACATCAAACCAAAATTTTGATATAACTTGTGAGAAATGTAAAATCTTTAGGGAATTTATCATATACCAATATAACCAAGTGTTAAAGGCAGCACACTGAGTGTACATGGAGACAGACTTGTCACAAGGCCTGCCCCAAATATTACTGCCAAACTACACCAGGATATATATTAGAAGGAAAGCCAGACTTCGGTCAAGCTTTCAAAAATATGTGCATTGTGAGAGAACCCAGAAAACATACCTTGTTACACTGAGAGCAGATAGCTGATCCTGCACAGCTTCGTTAGCCTGTTGGTTAGCTGAATACAAAAAGTTTCCGACTGAATCTCCAAGGCTTCCTTCAGCCAAGCTGTAAATGGAAGTGGCTTGATCCTGTCTTAAGGGAAAATTAGTTTAAAATTTGACAACAAACAGAAAATAGATAATGATCAAAAGCAGAGAGCATCTCAAGGCCGAAAAGCATACGCACAAATTTGTTAAAAAAAAAAAAATTTGAGATCTAACCCCTTAACAAGGTCCAAGGAGAAAAGGGCAATACTTTAGATATTCTTGAAAAAAAATTCGGGTTAAGATGTTGAAATTAATTGAACCACCCTACGGCATCTGAAAGCAATGAAGAGATAACAAAGGGATAAAGGGAAACTAAAAGGATCACAATCTAAGATTAAACCTTACCAAGACAATCATCTTCAAGTCTGCGGCCTTTACTGAGCTAAGAGTTACCAAGTTTGCCACTGGATAACAAAGATAAAGTTGAGGTGGTCATGATCAGATAAAAGGGTTATCTATTAAAAAGGTGAACAAGGAAAAGAAGAACAGAAGAAGATTAACTACAGAGAAAAGAAAGCAAGAAACAAACTTGTAACATAATGAAGCATATTTTTCCAACATGAGTGTAAAGCTTAAAAATAAAATAGTTAACAGATTTACTTAGTCTTTTTCTGGTAGAGTGATGGATGATTAAGAGATTACAGAAGTTTCCCCAAAAAGAGTATGTCCATAAGACAGAATGAAAGATGTGAAAAGAGAGTAACATTACCTCCTAAACCACTACCAAGCATCGTAAGTTTAATACTTGTGCTCTCTTTCCTTTGTAAAGAAACAGCATCAGACTCTAAACTTCTGCCTCTCTCAAGCTCACAGTTCTTTGCAACATGGACCCACGTTTTCTCTGCAGTCCACAGAGAAAGCAAACTCAACAATGACGCAATGGCTCAAAATTCCTGAGTTAACAAACTGTTTCTAGTACCTTTCGAGGTATAAACCGCCAACTTAACCGATTTCCTAAATTTAACTATTACAAAAGTAAAATTACAAAGAGAAGACGAAGAAGATAACTAATATATGGTAGTTAAATGGACACCACGACTTATGCGACCCAATTTCAATTTGCCAAGAGAAATTATTCATATCCTGATCACTATCGGATTTCAAAATAACGAAATTTCCAACACTAAATTATTCAAACAAGGAATATCTGTGGGAGCAAAATTCATCATCTTCAATCAAATTTCTTTTTTCAGATGACAGTACCATCTAATGTTTTTCATAGCGCTGAATTCATCTTAATTTTGTTTTAAAAATAACCAAAAGAGAGACTCACCACTAATGCGATTGAGTCTGCAGCTAGAAAATCCACCGACGAAACCACCGGCGATACATCGGTTCACACTCAGATTCATGGCACTCCAGATAAGCGTCCGTCGTCTAACGGTCCTCTCGCTTCTGATTTTTTTCTTCTAATTTTCGCTTACGATACATTGATACATATTACTGGGCTGAATTTATTTGGGCCTATCGGCCCATTATATCTTGTAAAAGCTTACATTAGTGATCGAAGAGCACAAACGAAGTCGCACAATGAGTCCAATCTAATAACCAAATTAGTAAACACAAAGATTCATAACCACTTAGAAACTTTGATTTTTATGCATTAATTTTATAATTGCAATGAATATTATAAAACGAGCAATGAGTGGGCTAGTGAGTAGTGATGAATTCTAAAAGCATAAACTCAATTGTTGAATTCTATTTAGCTGACTTTATACCAAACTTTGTAACAAAACCAATTTTTATAAAAGACACTTTGGCCCACTTTAGGTTCATACTTTTCTGGCCAACATTACTCACACGTATTATAATGAAAGTTGTGGTCGACACTGATTCCTGGGGACAATTTTTAAGATATGCATAGATTTTGGTGAAGTCTTATCCAACATTTATTTGAACGCTACCCATTACAATTTCTTTCTTAATTTACATAAATGGATTACATTACAATTACCTTAAGAAGACGTCGCTTAGATTCATAAAGTTCAATAATTGTGATTCATTTGTACAAACGAATTTTCTTCATATCATCAAGCTAGCAACAGCTTTTAGAAACGACGTTAAAGTCTTCAACTCACAAGTAGCATGTGATAATGCAATATATTGTAAGGAATATTATGCATTATTCCTTTTCCATATTAGGTGGTTTTTTAGTGATCTGTTTTTCTATTGGATATTGCTATTATTTAATGGATTTGGTATTTAATAATAAGGAATTTATTCTTAATAAATTTCTACTTTGATGGATGGTTGATATTGAATGTTTAAGGAAACTCTAATGAGGAACTAGGTTCTCTCCGCCTATAAATATATGCATTTAGCTCATCATAAATGTACTCCAAATAAACCTAAGAACAACACATAACGTTAGATTTATAGGCAAGAGGAGAGAAACCTAAAAGTCCTAGACCTAGAGGCTTCAAAATCCCTTGTGAACAAGATGTCTAAAGGTAACCCTTAGTCCCTTTTTATGATTCTATTATGTGATTAATCATGTTGCCTGAAGGTCTTAGGGTTTATGTAAATTTATGCTTACATTGGTAACAGAGCCAGGTTCTCCATGGCATAATGGTGTAGCTGAAAGGCGTAATCGTACTTATATGGGAATGGTTAAATCCATGATGAGTCATGCTAACTTACCTATATCTTTGTGGATGGATGCATTACGAACTGCAGTCTATATCTTGAATAGGGTTCCTAGCAAGGCAGTTCAAAAGACTCATTTTGAATTGTAAAAAGGCTGGAAACCTAGTCTGTTTCACCTCCAAGTTTGGGGTTGTCCAGCTGAAGCAAGAATTTATAATCTACATGAAAAGAAATTGGATTTCAGAATGATCAGTGGTTACTTTATTGGTTATCCGGAGAAGTCTAAAGGATATAGGACTTATTGTCCAAACCATAGTACAAGAATAGTTGGAACCAGTAATGCGAGATTTTATGAGAATGACGAAATTAGTGGGAGTGATAAAGTTCAGGATATGGTCATACACGAAGTTACGGTGAATATTCTTTTACCTGTGATTCCGAATGTTTCTAGGAATCTTCCCATTGTTGAACCGTTGGACAATGTGGAAAATCCTGTGACTGATCCTTTACTTCATGAAGAGAATATCGCCAATAATTACAATGAAGCACAAGAGGAACCAGCATTAAGATGGTCTACTCGTCAAAAGAAACCAGCTATTTCCGATGACTATTTGCTTTATCATGTAGAATCTGGTGAAATGAACATTAAAGATCCGATTTCTTATTCACAAGCCATTAATGATATTAATTCTGATAAATGGACTGATGCCATGAAGGATGAAATGAACTCGATGACTGAAAATGAAGTTCTTGAGGTAGTTCCTTTGCCAGAAGGACACAAAGCAGTCAGGTGTAAGTAGATCTTTAAGACCAAACTCGATTGTAATGGCAATGTCGAACGACATAAAGCAAAACTTGTAGCCAAAGGTTTCAATCAGAAAGAGGGAATTGATTACAACGAGACATTTTCCCTAGTATCGAGGAAAGACTCTCTCAGAATTATCATGGCATTAGTAGCTCAATATGATCTCGAGTTACATGAAATGGATGTAAAAACCGCCTTTCTTAATGGAGACTTGGAAGAAGAAGTCTATATGCGTCAACCTGAAGGCTTCATAATCGAAGGTCATGAAGACATGGTCTGCAGACTTAAGAAATCAATATATGGACTGAAACAAGCTTTGAGGCAATGGTATCTTAAGTTTGATGAAACCATTACGAAATTTGGTTTCACAGAAAACTTGGTAGATCCATGTATATACCTCAAGATCAGTGGGAGTAAGTTCATATTTTTGGTACTGTATGTTGATGACATCTTATTGGCCAGCACTGACCTTAGTTTATTACATGAGACTAAGAATTATCTCTCTGAGAACTTTAAGATGAAAGATATGGGTGAGGCATCCTATGTGATAGGAATTGAAATATTCCGTGATAGATCACTTGGAATTGTAGGGTTGTCTCAGAAAGCATATATCGATAAAGTTCTTGAGAGATTTGGCATGATGACGTGTTCTTCTAGCATTGTTCCTATGCAGAAATGTGACAAGCTTACTCTTAAGCAATGTCCGCAGAATAAAATGGAACGTAATGAAATGAAAAAATATCCTTATGCATCTCTAGTGGGAAGTTTGATGTATGCTCAGGTCCGTACAAGACCTGATATAAGCCATGCAGTCAGCATGTTGGGTAGATTTCAAAGTAACCCAGGACTCGCTCATTGGCAAGCTGCAAAGAAAGTGTTGAGATACCTAAAGGGAACAAGGAACTACATGCTCATATATAGGAAATCAACACATCCATAGATGGTTGCATTTTCAGACTCAGATTTTGGTGGATGCCATGACTCAAGGCAATGCACTCTTGGTTATGCATATCTCCTTTACGGGGGCGCTGTATCATGGAAAAGTCAAAAGTCACAGCTCATTTTCACATCCACCATGGAGGCTGAGTACGTGGCGTGTTACGAGGCTTCTATTCAAGGAGCATGGTTACAAAATTTCGTGTCAGAGTTTGGGGCATTAAGCTTTGTTGACAGGCCTTTAATTCTTTATTGTGACAATCAAGCTGCAATCTTCTTCTCAAAGCATGATAGGATATCTAAAGGAGCCAAACACATGGACCTAAAATATCTATCACCTAAGCAAGATGTCAAAAGAGGAAAGATTGTCATTAAACACATAGGCACTAATGATATGATAGCAGACATTTTTACGAAAGGACTAGCACCAAAGACCTTTTAGAAGCATGCTGAAAGTTTAGGTCTTGAGGATAGTTCCTAATTATGATGTCTGAATTAGCCTATTTTTGACATTTACTTAAGCGCTTATTTAACTTTTGCATCTTTTATATTCTGTTTCCAATGTGCACACATTATTGAAACAAGTCACTTTTCCTCCCCAATCGCAAATGACTCATTTTTGCTCTGTCTTGGTTTTATGACAACAAAATACGTCTTTATTTAAGACATTATAGGGACCATTACGATAACTCCACTTATGCTTATGGTCTAGCTATGATGACAGTTAGTGCAGTAGTACATGGAAGGGATCATGTTGCAAAATGATATGCGACCGCCATGACTCTCATTAATTGTTAGATTAGTCAAGACACTTATGATGACCAAATGAAAATAAAAATATATAGCATATTATGCCGGCCCATGATTCCATAAAAGAAAACATTAATGGATTTTACTAACGACCAAGTGGGAGACTGTAAAGAATATTATGCATTATTCCTTTTTCATATTATATGGTCTTTTAGTGATCTGTTTTCTCATTGGATATTGCTATTATTTAATGGATTTGGTATTTAATAATAAGGAGTTTATTCCTAATAAATCTCTACTTTGATGGACGGTTGAGATTAAATGTTTAAGGAAATCCTAATAAGGAACTAGGTCCTTTATCCGCCTATAAATATATGTATTTAGCCCATCATAAAGGTATTCCAAATAAACCTAAAAACAGCACATAACGTTAGATTTATAGGCAAGGGGAGAGAAACCTAAAAGTCCTAACCCTAGAGGCTTCAAAATCCCTTGTAAACAAGATGTCTAAAGGCAACCTTAATCCCAACTTATGATTATATTATGTGATTAATCATGTTGCCTGAAGGTTTTAGTGTTTATGTAAATTTATGCTTACATATATATATATACACCAAATGATGCGTATAACTTAATCCATACTTTCTATTAGAATATATGTTTATATTTTGGAACTACTTTTTTTTGTCAATAATTACATCGCCCAAATCTGATCTATATATAACTTAAAGCATCAAAGGGTATATTAGTCATTATAACATGAGAAAGAGGTAGAGAGTAGTGTGGAAAAAAAACTAAAATTATGAAGAAATAAAGGGCATATTCCTTAGAATAAAAACGGGAAAAATGTCATTTGAACCTTGCAAGTTGCGAAAATTGCTAATTAAACATTAAACTTTAGATGTGGTTGATTAAACCTTTAATTTTTTGTTGATTTTTTAAAAACCCTCAACTTTGCGTTGACTAAGCCAATTCAACATTTCGCGAAAATAGAATCAAAATTGACTCTAAAATCAAAAGCCAAATTAGAAATTGAAAGTTCGATTCACTTCTTATCTTTGTTATGAAGAATTCGTAAGCTTAATTTGCTCTTTTCGTTCAAGAATAAGCTCAAATTCGTCAATTTAAAATGTTGTCTTCGATACTTTAAAATGACGAATTTGAGCTCATTCTTGAACGAAAAGAGCAAATCAAGCTTATGGATTTTTCATAACAAAGATAAGAAGTGAATCGAACTTCCAATTTCTAATTTGGCTTTCGATTTTAGAGTCAGTTTTGATTCCATTTTCGCGAAAGGTTGAATTGGCCTAGTCAACGCAAAGTTGAGGGGCTTTTAAAAAGTCAACAAAAAATCTGAAGGTTTAATCAACCACATCCAAAGTTCAATGTTTAATCAGCGATTTTTCCAACTTGCAAAGTTAAAATGACATTTTTCCCGAATAAAAACTCAAAAGAGTGTATTTTTTTATAATATTCTCTTTCATTTCCCGTTGTATCATTTCAGTCCTCCATCAGAGTTGTACTCTTTCAGTTAAGTATTACTTTTGATGTTATATATATATATATATCGTAATTTTCTTTGCATATATACTAATTTATAATCCTATTCATCTCTTTAGTCTCAATTAATTTAACAACAATCTAATTACAAGAATATAACCAGTATTACCAAAACAGATACTACATTCATATTTAGCATTTCCACATTCGATCATACAAATTTACAACACTCAAACAAATCACATTAATCGACTTCAGATGCCGTGTGGTTACAACAAGTCAGCAACACATCAATGTTTTAATCCACTGAAAAATGTCGGCAATAATAAGTTTTATAAGTACTCGACGTACGTTTACTCTCATACTTCCAATACAAGCTCGCAACAACAAAACAAAAAAAGGAAAAAAAGAAAACAGAAGCATGTTTTTATAAGAGAAAAGGAAAAAGTAAAAGAAGAAGAATGTCACAGACTTAAGGACAAATGGACAGAGATAGACATGAAGAGACATGAGTGTAAATAAGGACATTCCCTTGTGGATATGTCAGATTATTCAATAACTTAACATAATACGTTCCCTCTCTCTCTCTCTTCATCATGCTCAATGATGCTTAGCATTCAACTCATCGTATCGCATGTCTACTTTATTTTTTAATGGAAATTAATACAAAGTTTAAATTTGTCTAACCACATAACTCTTTCAATGTTTAAAAATAAAAACATTTTTATTCGCTGTATTTGACACATTTTCGTTAGACTCAATTTTAACCATATAACTCTTTCAATGATGATTTAGACTCCAACTGTCCTAAATCATCTTGTATTTAAGTGAGTCTAACCAAATAGTACTAAGTTAAGCAAAATATATAACATAAGTTAAAAGCTAAAAAAAAAAATTCTTTTGTTTTGACTCTTAAAAATTACTATGAAGTTTGACTTGTTTGCAGAAATATCGAAATCAAACGAAAGTTGATAAGAAAATGTTTGTTTTTGTTATCAAAAGTTTAAGAGAATGTTTAGTTCTGAAATTTTAGAATTCAGAGAAAATCTGAAAAGTATGATATATATCGTTATTAAAATGAAAACATAAATATGAACTGAAACTATAATTAGTTGAGCAAAGGGGTGGTAACTCAATTGCCGATTATATGATGGTTGTTGGTATCAATAAATATTAAATATTGAATGCATATTATCCATGATCAGAAATAAGAAAGAAAATAAAAAAATTAAATGCATACACGAAAATGTAAATATAAGTACAAGCCACATTGTACACCACTAGTATTATGTAAATTTACTGCCATTAAATTACATATTTGAGACTCCAAATATCACATCCACATACAGAATCACATTGTTTATATTATATAGGAATTTGACTAACAAACTGATCGATAATTGTAAGCCAACATTAACAAAAAAAAAAAAGTTTCAAAATATCAGAATTAGGTCAAAATTACAGTTAAATTGTTGTTGTTCATTATTTTTTTGATAAAATTGTTCTTTTTTTGTTCCTTCATAGATGGTTGCAAACAACAAAAGGCCTGGTTTTTTGGTTTCTTACAAATTATGCACTTTCTTTTTGTTGATGGCCTTAAAATTGTGTCTATGAAATGATCTTATAAAAAAAAAACTTACTAGTGTGTATATCATTATTACTCGCACTGAGATAATTTACAATAAATGAGCTAACATTTGGAGTTTTACATATTCTCGAGATCCGCGAGTATTGACGTGAACGAATCATTGTTAATTTCGTTTTGATGTATTAAAATTCAACTATAGTTTACATAAAAAATTCTTTCCGTTTCATAATAAATATTATTTTAGAATTGTTTTTTGTTGTAAAATAAATATCGTTTTAGATTTATGATGTAACTTTTAGCATAAATTGCTTAGTTTAATTTTATTATTAACCAATTAAAAAAAGGAATATCAAGATTCAACTAGCTTTTGGAGGTATAATCGAATTTTAATATGTTTACTTAATTTGTGTGAAAAATGTTAGAATAACACTTATATAATTAGAGTGATACATGAAAAAGTTAAACTTAAAAAGCATTGTCACTCACCCAAACTTAAACCAACATAAGAAGATAACCAATTATTAAAATACTTTGTAATTGTTTGGTGCACTGTCAATAATTTGTGCGACCCTAATTTTTAATATTAGTACTAATTTATTCTCCAATCATGTCCCTACACCATCCCAAGTTCCACAATCTACTTTCCATCTTAAATATTTTATATGGTGATGATACTCAAATGAGGGCAACCCCATAAAAATAAAGATAAGCTCATTTGGAAGCCCGGCCCAGAAAGAGAATGAAAAGTGCGACACGTGCAAAGTGGTATTTGACAGGTGCATTGACATTCGGGATGATTAGCAAAAAAAGCAGAATTGACAAAGTGATCGAGCGAACAGAATCAATCACGGAATTAACGGAGTGAGCAAATCACGGAAATGAAGCTTTACAAGGAAAGTCCGACTCAATAAACATAAATGAAAATTGGATTATAATCAATAGAAAAATCATGTATAAATACGGTGGTAAAACCCAAAGAATACATACAATAATATTCGACTAATACAGTATAATTTTACTGGTCCACAACTTTCTACTTGTATATTGTTGGTCTCGGATTCGAACAAATTTGAGCATCAACAATTACGATCTACAACAAGCTCGGATAAAGGAAAAAGAAATTGGACAAGAGGACAGAATCACAAACCCGAGTCTGCAGCGCGAGAGCAGCCTTAACTTTATCCCGCTCAGACATCTGATCCATGAAGGCGGCCTCACCAGGACCCACACCCTGACTAGATTCTCAGGAGGGCGAACCCCAGTATCAGCGGCAGAAGCCGGGGGAAGCCCGGCTGGAATCCCAGACTGCCTATCGCGGCGGGAACGCTTAGCAAGAGAAATCACCTCGGAATCGGAACTCGGGAGAGTGTCCGGCGCTTGGGAGGAAACACCAACACCTTGATGTCAGGAACTATCGTCCTAACTAGGCTTCTCGTCCTTAATAACCTTCTTCCTCTTTGGGGCCGAAATAGGCATCTCAGACGGTCTTGGCCCACGAGAAGAGGAAGAACCACGAGCACGAATGGAGGATGCCGAAGTCTGCCTGGCTGCATATCAATGCGCGAAAGACACGCACATGAAAGGAAGAGGGAAACAAAAGAAAAATCATAAACAAAACAAACGAAAACTAACCAATAGGATCTTCGGGAATGAGCGCTACAGAAGTTAGATGACGTCTGATTTGAACTGCAGAAAAGGAGTCCCAATGCACCTTGCCACCTTGCAACTTATCCAGAATAGCAGAGGCAGCGCCAGTAAGATCAGGACTGGGATACTCTGCAAAGCGAAAACGAAGAAAGGTGAGAAAAGAAAAATCGCGGTGAGAAAACAAACGAGTAAAATACAAGTATAACCAGATTTGTCTCTCCATTTGTGAATAATATAACTGGGGTCAAACTCCCCAATCAAGTCTGAAGAAAGCTTGAAGAAAAAACACTTCGGCATCTAATGCGTGACTTTGCCGGGAAGACCATCGAGAACCCTCTGGGAGTCGTGATTGGAGAGGTACACAATCTTGGAACTTGGGTTCCGTTTGACGGTGTAAAATGTAAGGAGCTCGTAAGCCCTGACTAAGACACCAACTTCCGCACCTCGAACTAAGAGAGCGAGCATGATACGAAGAAACGATACACATTTGACCAAAGGAAAGATTCAAATAATGGACAATCGAAGAAAGAGAACTAGGAATGGCGAAGCAAAGGTGACACTCAAAAAAGTAAATGGCATAAGCGCCAAGCCATCATGGTGGAGCGTCTTCAGGGGTCTGGCCCTCCTCCGATGTCCGAGTGACAACACTCTCCGGAAAATTACAGAGCCGCCGGAGTTCGTCAAGTTGCACGACACTAGCCCCTCGCAATTTTTTACGCCCACGAACCCTAGTTTCAACCAATTGCCTCTGAGGGACATCAGAAACGGTCTCTGAATCACCAATGTATTCAGAGGAAACATAATCAGAAGTGAGAGGTCTAGTACTAGATTCAACAGCCATGAAATTTATAGACGAAAAAGTAGAACGAAAGGAAAAGCTCATACAAAAGCCAAAATAATGAGTACGGCGAAGAATCGGAAATCGTCACACAAAGTAGCCCAAACAAAGAAGAGAAAAAGAAAAATACATGTGCAGGGAAGTAAAGCGTCAAAATAATTGAAGAAAGGGAGACGAGAAGTTATTAAACTAACGGCAACCTGTAACCGGAAAGACTAGTAATCAGCAAATTCCCAAAAATCAAACCGTTGAAGTCTAAAAGAATTTCATATGAACGGTTGGGATCTCTCCAGGAAAAGAAGAGATGAGACGAGCTCGTAACAAGTCGAGCTCGACTAGGCAAGCCGGGACAATTAAAAATAACCTCGCCTCATCCAAAAAGAAGGATAAATAATTAGGGCTGGAAATCATCCAAAGCCGATATTATAAGCCGGGTACGATAAGTTTCATCCCGCAAAATTCGTCAAGTAGGATAAAACGCAAATGACAAAGGAGATTTAAACAGATGAATAGTAATCTCGTGAACAAATACGAGGTGATCTCTACAAGTAAAACTGGCCAGAAAAAAATAACGATAATAGAATCGTGCTTCAAATAAATAAAAACAAATAATGATAAAGGGGCAGAACACTAACCAGTTCAAACTTAAATAACCGAAAAGCAAAAAAAAAGGGTTTGAACAGCAACCAAAATAAAACAAACAAAGAAAAAATAAGTCAACCCAGGAAAAGAAATCATTCGCTCGAGCTGCCCCCAGAAGTAGGCAAAATGAAGCATCCAACGTCGTTATCAGGGCACCCGTCAGAGTTGGAAGGGAAATATTTGCGCCCTGAATCGAAGTCAGACACCTCGTCCACACCATCCTCGTAAGCCTCAAGAGCAAGCGATCTCTTTCAGTTCCCAAAGAAAGGCTATCGGAGGAGGGAACCCCAGACTTGATCTCTTCAAGAAGCCCGACACGGATATCGGCCCTTGACTTAATGATCCGGTAGTCATAATACTTCTTCATGTGCTCGAACTTACTCTGGACCCCGGTGACGTATTTCCTGAACTTCTTCTTCTCCACGCTGGACCACCTTCTAACAGCTCTGGCAACTGCTCTCTCGCGAGAAATCTCCCACTGTTGACGCTCGATGGCCAACGACTTCGTCGCATAATCAGCTTCACGACGAACAGAGGCCAACGTCCTCTTTGTACTGTCCACCTCAGCTTGAAGCTTGGAGATCTCAGCGTCCCGAGCTACTACCACGTCATTAAGGACACACACCAAGTCCGACAAGGTATTAGAAGAAGAGCCCGCTACATTCGGAGTCGCACCAAGCAAGGAACCCGATTCGAAGCCACCAACCAGCTTGTTCAACGTGCCCGTGAACTAAAAAAAAAAGAGTCATGAGTACGGAAATAAACCCATCGCAAAGAACCACCACAAATATAAAGTCAAGAGATACCGTTCCAAGAGACCCCGCAAGCTCAATATAGGAATCCTTGGAGACCATGGACTCCAAGGCAGGAAGCCCGTAACCCCGAGGCACCATACGATGAACGATCTCAGACAACTTGACATGATCCTTGACGATCGGATGATCGCGAGTGTGGTTGAACGACCATGAATGATGAGGGGGCCCAGGATGGACCTGAAGCATCACGAGCCCGCTTAGATGGGCGTTCACCTCCAAAAAGAGAAGGACAAGACGGGCAGATTGAGAGAGGACCGGTTCCTTGCCACTCCTGTGCTCAATGGGAGAGACAACTATTGGAGTCAAGCCGAAGTTCTCGGGAAGATTTTCAGCATGGTGAGCTGGAGACACCCGAGAATGGTCACCTTGACGACGGCTAGACACGTCCTCACGACCAGACACCCCGGATTGGCGATGGCGAGAATCTAAAAGAAACATGACCATAAGCTAAAAGTCACAACTAACGAAAGATAATTAGCAAAAGGAGAGATCTGCTAAATAATAAAGAAAGGAAAACCGTCCAGTGCGCGCAGAAGAACCAGCCCGTCCGGAGTGACGCGCAAAAGAGCCAGCCCATCCGGAATGACGCTGAGAAGGAGACTTAGACATAGGGTACGAGAGAAGGATCACAGATGAAAAGGCAGATCGAACCCTCTCCCAGTTAAACGACTCCCAATTACAGGCGACCTGTTTAAACTTTGCAACCATAACAAATAAGTCTTCAGGCGAAAGGACGAGGTCAAAAGAAGCTGCAAGCAAAAAAAAATGCATCTGCCGCACCGCGACAACACGAAGTATCCAACAAAAGAAAGATAACAAAAAGCACATGAGTCAGACCGCAAACAGAGTAACTGGAATCCAGAAATTCCTCGTGTGGAAAAACCCCGATCAATTCTTGACAGAGTTTAAAGCAGAAGGACTTCTCTGACCAGCCGTCCTGACGAACCATGAGCCCATCAAGGAACTTGGCGTTCGAGTTAGGGTAAGCGTAAAAAATGGGTGAGGTTCAGCCCGACGAACAGAAAAAAGTTGGAGGAAGGCCCCCGGAGATAGCGTCTCACCGACTTCACGAGCGAGAATCAAAGAAGTGATCATGGAACATAGCAAGTTCGGGATGACATGCTTAAAAGAGAGCCCAAACGAACTATGAAGAAGCAAGAGCGGTTCAGGAAGGGGGAAAGAAAGATGACAGTCGTCGAAACAATAGGACGAAATCAGGCCATAACTAGGAAGAAAAGTGGGAGGCAACCGGAGATCAATGGCATCCGGCACTTGAAAAACAAGAAAAAAGGAGCGAGAGAGAGAATAGCAGAGAAGAAAGAAGTAAGTAGTTGGGAATGGAAGTTATGAAGGAAAAAAGAAGAAATAATAGAAACGCAGAAACAAAGAAATATGAAAAGACTTACCTTGAAAACTGTGAAAGTACGCGAGCTCGACTGAAGGCACAAACAATTTTTAAAGAAGAAACCTAGAAAGATGGACGCACGAACGGTTGAGGAAGAAGGAAAATTACGGGGAAAAGGAAACTAAAATCTTCTGTCAAATCAGTCTGATTTGACAAAGATTTGGGGGCCAATTGATGATACCAAATGAGGGCAAGCCTGTGAAGACAAAGATAAGCCCATTCGAAAGTCCGTCCCAGAAAGAGAATGGATAGCGCGATGCGCGCGAAGTGGTATTTGATGGGCTGCATTGGCATTCAGGATGATTAGCGAAAAAAGTGGGATTGACGAAGTGATCGAACGAACAGAATCAATTACGGAATTAATGGACTGAGCAAATCACAGAAATGAAGCTTTACAATGAAAGTCCGACTCAAAAACATAAATGAAGATTGGATTATAATCAAACAGAAAAATCATGTATAAATACGGTGGTAAAACCCAAAGAATACACACAATAATATTGGACTAATACAGTATAATTTTACTGGTCCACAAATTTCTACTTGTATATTGTTGATCTCGGATTCGAAAAAATTTGAGCATCAAACATATGGCTACACATATATATTGGATTCTACTATTATTATCGCTTTATCTTTTGATACATGAAATCATATACTAGTATTTGGCTTTAGGTGGCAAACAAATACCAAGAAACAAACAATTCGCGTTCGTAGCATTTACAAATTCGACAAGGTTGTGACGAATTAATTATTAAACTAATTTTATGAAACATTAAATTATGAGTTATAGTTGTTGATGGGTCTTAACTTTTAAACTCCAAAGGGAACATAAATGCGACACCTTATTTGTTCAGCCGGATTGAATTATTGACTTGCTCTTTGCTTATTTTTGGTTAAATGCTCTTTTATTTGCTAGATTAGCGGAAACCACGTTTACATTGTTCATTTTAAAATTTACATTATTTATTCAATTACAGAATTTAGAATATATAATTCATATTTCTATTATGCCCTTTTTTTTATAATCGGATAATCCTAACTCTAAAAAACTCAAACTAGTCTCCAAGATCTACATAAATCCGAAATTTTGTCACTTAAAACATCTATATGTGATTAAAGATATTTTTGTAAAAAAAAAAAAAACTCAAACTCTGTTAAATAAAGACAATTAAAACGTATTTGAGCAACTCAACATAGTTGTACATAAGTGTATTATAGTTATCTCTTATATAATAAAAGCATAGCATTAACTTAAATATCGTGTTATATTGTTAGTTTTGGACTAGGTTGTATTGTTACTAGGAAATATTATCACAATATATTTGTCACACAATTATATTCCGATAAGTTTATATAACTAATTAATTAATTATTATTATCTAGATTAAATATTATTTATTAATTAATTATAAGAGATTATCTCACCTACAAAATTATCATAATAATATCCTTATCCTACGAGATTATCATAATTATATCTTTATCATAATCGATATTTATTAAAAACAATCCTCCTAATCCTAGTAGGAAAACCAATAAACAACATCTATTTAAGACCCAACCCACCTAGAACAATTATCATAATTCTCAAACGAGTCAAAATTAAGATTTGAATATCATAATTATCACAACATCTATTTAACCATTTAATATTTGATTTTTGTTGGTTTAAAGAAAATCTCTAACAAATTAACATTTGAATTTTGTTTGTTAAAAATAAAATTTAACCAATTAAGATTTGATTTTTGTTGGTTTAGAAAGACCAATTAAAATTTGATTTTTGCTGGTTTTAAAAGGAAATTTTTAACCAATTAAGATTTGATTTTCATTGGTTCTTTTAAAATAAATCTTTTTTTTTGAGATTTTGATAAGATCCTTAATATGATTTTATTTGTTCTAACAAATAAGTTTTTTAGATTTTAATAAGACACTTAATTTAAATATTATTGGTCAACGCAATAAAAAACAATAAAAAATATTGTATTGAGATATTCCTAATCCAAATCTCTATATATAATAAAATTTGTAACGTTAACAGATTCATATATTTTATAATAAAATTTTAAAAATTATCTCTTGATAATATTTAATAATTTTTTAACTAATTCTTAATAATATCCTTATTTACATAATATTACCAGTTTGTTTTAACTTTAATATAAAAAGATTTTTAACTTATATTTCTACTATAATAAAATAGTAACAATAAGAGTTTTTGTAATAAAATAATAGAGATTTTAAATTTTAGATTTTTTTGATTTGTCGATTTATTTTAACTAATTAATTTATCCGAGTAACATTTGTTAAGATAATTTGTCAGATGATATGGTCTTATCTTTATCTCTTTGTAGCAATAATTTTTTTTAATTTCGTTAATAGAGATTTTGTTTATGATTTGGTTACTTTTTTGAACCTTAATTTGATTAGTTGTATTTTTGAACCTTAATTTGATTTTGTTAGTTGTAGTTATTTTAACAAATAAGTTAGTTAAGATTATGATAAAATATTTTATTAAACAAATTTTGTTTGTTATATTAGAATAATAATATTAATTCAATAATTAACAAAATACCTTATATTTAATTCAATAATTAAATTTAAAGTCTCTAATTTTGTTTTGATTGGTTACTTTGTTTAAACTAATCAAATTATCTTTTTGTTTATATAAGATTATTTTTTAACCGAATTATTTGTTTTTAATGGATTTCAATAAAAACATACAATTACAAAAGAAATTTCAACCAATTAAGATTTGATTTTTGTTAATTTAAAAAAGAATTTCATATCTAAGATTTGAATTTTGTTTGCTAAAAAAAGAAACGTTAACCAATTAAGATTTTATTTTTGTTGGTTCAAAATGAAATTTCTAACCAAATAAAATTTGATTTTTGATAGTTTTAAGTAAAAAATCTTTAATCAATTAAGATTTGATTTTTGTTGGTTTAAAAATAAATCTTTTGTTTGGATTTTGATAAGAACTTTAAGATGAGTTTGTTTGTTTAACAAATAAGTTTGTTTGTATTTTCATAAGAATCTTAATTTAAATATTATTGTTCAACACAATAGAAAACAAAAAAAATATTTTATTAAAATATTCCTAATTCAAATGCAAATACTTTATATTTAGGGAAAAGCAAACAAATGATATTCTTAATTCTAGAAAAAAAATTTAATCGAAATCTATATAAAATATCTCGGGACAAATTTAATAACATCAAAAATTTTTTGTACTCTTTTTTTTTCTCTCGATTTTTCTTTTTCTTCATCGTATATTTCACTGAAATTTTTTTGTTGAAACCCAACAAATAAACCTCGAGGATTAAAGTTAAAATTCTAAAACTCTAGAAAATTTACACTTAAGTTAATGTTCAAACTATTGATATGGTTATTTATGATTTTAAGGTACATTATTAATAATTTATCTATGTGAATATTTTTATAATAATTTAAAATATTTTCTAATTAATTGATATGTATATATTTTAGGGTGAGAACAAAATAGCCCGAGAACGCTCCACTAGAAACAAAGTAGCCCATGTGAGATCCGGGACCCACAAGGTGGGACCAATACAAAAAAAAAACTTTATGATATCTGTCTTTTTCATCAAAAAATATATATATATTTTAGGTTGATAACATTTGTTGTAGTGTAAAAAAGAATGAATTGGTTTCCAAATTCAAAAAATTTATTGAACAATGAAGTACTAAAATTATACAAACCTACAAGTTTCTCCTACAACTCGAGCTTACCGTAGTTTTACTCATAACTTCAAGTTCTCTTTCATGTACACAACCACTGCCAACAGATCCTCTACCAGATTTTATGTTCATATTAAAATTGTTTGATTACCCTGAATTACTTGAAAGACGACTTAAAAATATCTATCTTATACGTAACTAATAATTTTCTTTTAAAATATAATTTTTGATTGTAAGTATTAATTACTAAAAAATAATAATATTTGTTATATATAAAAGACATTATATATCTTATAAATTTTATATACAATCAAATTTTAATAAATATATTTATTAGAATATGCATATATATATATATTTGATTACAAATATTAATTATTAAAAATAAATATATTTGTTATATATATATAAGACATAAAAACAGAAAATCTATAATCTCA